>JARKHS020008350.1:0-87954 GCA_030143305.2 Amblyomma americanum
AACTCTTTTTACATGTTTACTACTAACCATATTGTAAGGCTAAAGAAGAAGATGCGTCTGATGATTTGAAAAGACGAAGACGAGGTGACAGTGTTCTCGAGAGTTTTTGCAAGCGCTACGCTTGTGTGTCTTTTGCCGATCTGATCCGCAGACCAATGGCCTCACTGAGCGATTTAACCGCACACTCGGAGACATGCTCTCCAAGTACGTCGCTTCTGACCACACGAATTGGGATCTCGTCCTTCCGTACGTTACTTATGCGTACAATACCGCTACGCAGTCTACCACCGGATTCTCTCCTTTCTTCCTACTTTACGGCCGCCAACCCTCTGCTACTATCGACACTATCCTCCCTTACCGCCCTGATGAATCCGAATATCGGCCTGTTTCCGACGCCGCGCAACACGCCGAAGCCTGCCGCCAAATTGCCCGGTCACTCACCACTGACACCCAGCATCGCCAGCGCTCCCGCCTCGACCAAGACCAAACCCCACCGAACTACACTTCTGGTGCACTTGTGTGGCTCTGGATCCCTTCAGGAACTCCCGGTCTCTCCTCAAAATTTCTTGCGAAGTACCATGGTCCCTACCGTGTGCTGGAGCGCACCTCTCCGGTTAATTATATCGTGGAACCCCTCACGCCGTCTCCTGATCTCCGCCGCCGAGGACGGGAGACCGTTCATGTCCAGCGCCTCAAGCCCTACTACGACCCCGCCGTCTTGCCATCATCCTAAGTCGCCAGGATGGCTCCTCTTGTCCCCGGGGTGATTGTAAGGCTAAAGAAGAAGATGCGTCTGATGATTTGAAAAGACG
The DNA here is from genome assembly GCA_030143305.2 of Amblyomma americanum. Classification (NCBI taxonomy): domain Eukaryota; kingdom Metazoa; phylum Arthropoda; class Arachnida; order Ixodida; family Ixodidae; genus Amblyomma; species Amblyomma americanum. The sequence continues at coordinate 813 of JARKHS020008350.1, forward strand.
AAGACGAGGTGACAGTGTTCTCGAGAGTTTTTGCCAGCGCTACGCTTGTGTGTCTTTTGCCGATCTGATCCCAGACTGCTGCCGTTGCCGTTCCCGTCGCCCCAGTACCTCGTAACAAACCCACCGTTACAATATATACAATACAGTGGCAAACTATTTCTCTTTATAGGTCGCACGTGGCCAACGTGAGCTCGTTTACTTCAACTAATTACTAAGTTGAAAGCATCGACCATTGCTATGATTCGCAGAAACTGGAAACGCGCCTACAAGCCTTGAAAACCCGCGCTCAACACCTATCCGCGACGCCACTCCCCGACCTTTTGCCTACCACGAGCTCGCTAGCGACTGCAGCGCCACCTCGTTTGTTTACAAACATGCAGGAGGTCTATAGGCACCTAGATAGATGCTTGAAGTCTTTTGGAGCTTGAGTGCGTGTTTCTGTTTGTTATTATTTTTCAAAGTGCAGTTTCTTGTTCCTTGGCTACATCTTTATCCGGTGGCGCGAATTGTTTTCTGCTCAGCCTTTAGCGTTTAAGGATTTCCGAGTATTTTGTCAGTAGGTTAGAGCACGTGTGCTCTTGCCTTGTGTTGGGATGCCTGGGGTTGGAGTGCTTGGGCGGCGGCGTGCGCGCCTTCGTTCTCCTATACAAACTGATACGCTTGTGCTCATATGAGCTTTGCACGTCTTTGGCTTGCTTGATGCCCTAGAGGAACCTAAGAGATGCCTGCCCTTTCGTTACCCTGATGTAGTTCATGCATGTGTCTTGGAAATCGCAAGGTCAATTGTCCTGATTGCATCAGCAAGCGCTATATTGATTTGTTTACATGTGGGAGCGTCCATCTTTATGAATGAGCGGTGCCGAGTGACTTTTAAAGAGGGATTTTTTTGGTGTTTCCTGATTTGGTGCTTCTTTCTTTGCCCAATAAAGCTGCCACTTTAGGGGGGTATCAATGCCGTCATTTGGGTCCCTTCATTTCTTCTCATTGTTTCTACCCTGCTTCTTAAGAAGTACATTCGCACCAGTACAATTCTGCTAATCGGTTATCATAGAGACTACTCTCTTGCCTGACTGTCAGAAGGCACTACAATATTTGGAACACTGCAAACAGCGCGTGAGATCGTAGAGCGCCAAACCGTTCGTGCTCAAAGTTTTCTTGTAACCATCTACAGCTCACTCGCCGAGCAGTAGCCTATTATTTCGGTGGACATTTCGTGAACGTGTCTCAACCTTTGTGCATAGTTTCTTAAGTACTACATACCTCATGCGATCTAACGCCACAGTAGTGAACAGAGTTCTAACATCCTACTCCCCAAATTGTGAGTGAGACTGAATGTCTTGTTCGGTGTGTAAGAAATTCTGTTTTCTAACGTCCTTTCTGACTGGACTAAGGTTCAAATGGAGTTATGTGGGTAAGACCTACTACGACTATACTGCAACATGCCTGATATGATTTCCCGCCCTGGCCGAGAACAGAGCTTTAACATACCCCCCGCCCCCCGCCCCCTGTACTAGTGAGACTCATTGTCGCATTCGATGTGTTGGAAATTCTTGTCTTCTAACTTCTTTCTGACTTTACCATGTTTCAAGTGAGTCATGTGGGTACGATCTACTAGACTATACTACGACTATGGGCCGCGAGGTAACCGCAAAAGCGAAAGTCGTTTCCTTCACCGTCGTTGCTCAAAGCGCCGCGTTTAGGCGGCGGCGGCGGCGACGGCAGCGGTGGTGGCTGATGTCGAATGCTTTTGTGCTGTCAAACCACATATCGCTTCATTTAACTTGCCGAGACATAGGACAGATTCCTCTTCAGAGTAAATCGTAGAAATATATAAAAGAACGCATTGCTATTTGCAGTTCTTTTCCATGACTGCCTGCTTTGGGCGACTACTTCAGGAGATGGGCCGCGTGTTCCAACGCATGTGTGCTAGCGCGCATGCGCGTGCGTTTTTAGAGCACAGCTTCCATTCCTGGCTCCCGCGTCGTAGTCGTCGGCGTAACAGGGTGTCCAAGCAGCAGTCCGAAACGCCACTTGGAAGGTGGCTACCTCGGGAAGATCTCAGAGTGCGGCTAGCAGCGGAACACGCCGCTTGGAAGCTGTGAAGAACGTACGCACAATGAAACAGTCCTGCCACGAATTATTTCTTACAGGCAGACACTCGCCAAAATATGGACATTGCTTAAAATTTACTGAAAGTACGCAATACTGCAGTGCTGCGCGGAGGACAATAAAGCGAGAGATCATGTGTGTGGCCCTCTGTAACGCGTGCATTTATCTTTTTTTTTTAATCCAGAACTCTCTTTTATTTTTTCTAAGACACGCCCTAACTCTCTGTAACTGTCTGCAGTGTTTGTGGATGCAAAATGTAAAGCGTTTAAAGATCGCTACATCAAATCGAAAGTAGTCATCACTGCATGCGTGCGTGCAATATGAAGACTTTCTATGTTAAAACTCCCCTTGGAGCTATTAGCCACACAGTAATGAAAAACTCCATGTTAGGTGAGCCCTTCTGGTGTTTTTAACTTGTATTAACGGTCGACTGTGTATTACGACCTTTAGCCTGCCATAGGCAGCAGAGACGCACTCTGCACTTTTTATTTGTTTATTTAAATGATAACTGCCTTTCTACACAAATTTTTATCCCTCCTTTTAGCACTCTCACTGCGCATTCTCTATGCATTATCTTTTTAATCCTATTTCCTTCATCTCTCTCATTTCATCTATCTCGCATCGAATCGCTTCCCCACGCAGAGTAGCAAGTAAGCGGATTTAAACGCCGGCTCAATTCCCTGTGTCCCGATTAAAGAGCTTCTTTCTCTCTGTTAACATCTAACTTCGTCCGCGCGTTTTTAAGCATTTAACCTCCATAAACTTTAAGTCCATGTGGCCGAGAATCCAATGCAAGACTGTGCAGGCTATGTAGATTAACACGATAGTCACTGAGCCACTGCTACAGGTTGCCGGTGTATACTTTTATCTCTGTGAGCACAGAATTAAAACGACAAGCACGACTAGCATTGGTACCTCGCAATGGTTCTCTTTAATTCGAATTATCAGCTGCTTGAAATTTGGATGTTCCATATAACAAGGTTCTCTCTCGATGAAATAGCACGCGGGCTCCCAGAACTTTTTAGCATGTTTGAAGTAAACAAAGGTTAAAGCGAACGTGTCTAATAGGCATAAATCACTTCACTTTGATCCAAACAAAAATTTGCCTTACATAAATATCTTAAAGTGAACCCATATTCCGAGAGTGCAAGGTGGTCCTGGGCGCTCCCCTTCGTCACTATCCTTGTGCATCAGGAGTTTAAGGTGGAGAGGTTTTATCTGTAAAGGAATGCGTAATATATACATGTCAGACCTAAGTAATTGAGCACATCATCATGCGTGCATGATTATCCAGGTACTGATGTGAGGCTTCTGCGTAGCTACACTATTTGGTAACTGCGCGTAGAGGGAGCAGTGTATTCTCTTCCGAAGAGAAAAGAAACTGGAGGAAGAAGCAAGGTAGAAGGCTTAACTCACTGCCTGGTTATGGCCTGTCCCCCTTGTGGGGATGTGCCATTTTGTGAGGCAAAGAATAACTATACGGGTAGAGAGCTTTTTGTGTACTGGTGTTGCTGTTCTGCACCCCGGAACGAGAAAGAGAGAAGAGGGAACGCAAAAGGCAAAGAGGAAAGAGAGAGATGTGCTAAGAATCAATGGCATCCAATAAGAACGCACGTGCTGCTTCAAAGAACCGTTTATGAATAAGTGTGCTGTTGGCTGCCAATAACATGGCGCAGCTGGCGCTGGAGCAAGGGACAGTACACTAGTGCCTTGTACTTCGAAGAAAGCATGCCTACATGAATAGATACAAAGGCGCAGGTCACCGAAATCTGACAGACGTATGAAAGAGCAATTAAAACAAAGGATAAAAATCATTCTACTTGCTTGTGTCATCTCAGTACAAGAAATGATCCTTGTTTCCTTCTATAGAGAGGGGAGGGGGAGGGTTGCGCTGTTGAGGGCGGAACACGAAGCGACATCATGAAAGTTATAACAGTATAAACTCAGAAATCATGGCCCTTGAACGTGGCTCAAGCTGAAGATTCCGGGTTTCCACTATCTGGTTATATAGTGCAGAGAGCTCCGGCTCTCCGAAGCCCCACGAGCTTTACACTGTGCTTCCCCAAGAATGGACACGATGTGTGTGCGCTGGCATGTACTTAAGTAGACTTAGGAACCGAAATGTTGATCAAAGACTCCTTTTGCTCACTCTTATAGTGGAGTAAAAACACAACACCTATTATGTGTGAAAACATGAAGCGACAAGCAAAAAAGCTTACAGGGCAATTGCGCTGTATGTTCTGCACAGTGCAACCACACTAAAAATATTCGAAGATTTCTTTCGTGCAAACTTCCTTCAAGTGAAAAATTATATGTCATTTAAACTAACTGAAAGCTGGAAGTTATTTAAATCATTGCTTGCAAAGTCCCTCACGACGTCATTGTGGTGACTAGTGGTATTCAGCAATCTGGCCCGCTGCTTACCAGGTGAGGATGGAGATTGGACGACTTATATCGGCAAAGAAGACTATGTACGTTTCTTTTAATGATGTGTACAGGAACACGGCCGCTGGTAACAATATCTCTGGCTCTCAACGGGCCTCCACATCCCAAAAAAAACGAAGTCTATAGCACTCCTTGTGCGTGGAAGCGAAGAGACGGTCGAAAAAAAAAACTCCACCGGAGCACCGTGGCCGCGTTTTATCCTCAACCCGACCCATAACACAAACTTCATACAATCCCACAGCGGGACACCCTACACGGAAATGAAGCCGAACACCAACCGACGAGCACCAAATATTCCGCTTGCGTTTCCTTACCTCAATGTCTAATAAAACCCTGAACCGTGGAGCACCAATATACAGCACAATACCAAAACAATATCTGCGGGTGAACCCGGAGTCTTTGTTATTCTCAATTTCATATACCACGTGCCTTGCCACTCCCGACATTCCAAGAGGGAGGTTTAGGAAAGCGGGTCTTATATGCAAGCACAGCCCTTGGTATGGCCCCGCAGACATCCTACGGCATCCTCGAACTCCTGATCTCGCCAATCCTAGTGGGCAGCACTTCATAAACATGCTGGATAGGTCTGCTAGCGTTGGATACCAAGGTTCATAATTGAAAATTGAAAGTGTTTTATCGCTCAATTTGTTCTTTCTCTCGCAGGGGGTTTATGGAATATGATTTGGAGAAAGTGAAGCCAAAAAATGTTATGGCCTAATATATGTTCAATTCTACTACAACTCCTTGACTTCAACATTTCTGTGCTTGTGTGTGAACACGTAGGGTAAACGAACAACGGTAAAATTTTGAATAGTTCAGAATATGTGAGCTTTCTGTACCATGTTCAGTTTCTCTCACGAAGCGCAGCGCACTAAGTTTCAGGACGCACCCTGGTTAAACTTCACAGAAAAGCGATCCCAGTGCACTTAAAGAAAAACAGAGCCTTATAAATGCAGAACTGTAGGTGATGAGGTATCGAACATCTGCTCGCGATTGCTGTGGCATTGTAATTTAAAGAACAGGGCAGCACAATCGCCATCTCTCTTGTGGGCCCATGATTGATCTAAATGTCTGCTGGAGAGCCAACGTCGAGTCTGGAGATGTCTATTGCATGTTCAGTGATGCTCCAGTGTACAGGAAAAGCAAAGAGCAGTAGGTCTTGTGAAGGCTGTCACCTTTGTTGCTTTTACGAATACGTCATGCCGGTAAGCTAGCGTCTAGCTGCACAGAAAGCAAATCATAAAATGTTTGTGAAAAAAACTGACCACATACCGGCGTCTAAGCTATCCATGGTTACAACACAGCTTACAAAGCAGGCTTCGCATACGCAAGGACGCAGGCCTGCCGTGCATGCAACGCGCCGGCCTTTCAGTGACGTTGTTGCAAGCAATGGTATAGCTCATTAAATGCTAGTCGAGCGTGACTATGGCTGACAGAATACAATTTTAAGCCGTTGTGGTGCAGTGATTAGGGTGCCCGGTTGTTGTGCCCAAGGACGAGGGATGGCATCCTGGCCGAGGCGGCCGCTTTTCGATGGAGACGATAAACAAGGCTCCCGTTTGCTGTGCGATGTTACTACACGTTAAAGAACCCCAGGTGGTCGAAATTTCCAGAGTCCTACATGCCTCCACTACGGCATCTCTCATAGCGTGAGTCACTTTGGCACGTGAGACACCACAACCAAAGCCATTAAAATCGAGTGGTTGCCACTGCAATACGTCTTCTGAGTAAAACATCGGCGTATCTAAAGCGTTATTCGCGAATCCTTTCAGTTTCAGGAATTGAAGGGTCTGAATGAGTCCCGTCTGGTCAAGATAGTGCTGACGACAGTAGGAGACACAGACCACAAGAATGACTCTGGAACGATGTTTCGTGTCCGTGTGACTGCATTTTTTAATAACGTTGTTTATTGCCTCAGGACATAAATGATTATGTAAAAGGTAAATTAAAAGGGTAATAAATGAGGGGAAAAATGTTGGCTGTTGTTTCGCCGGTGTCTTCCACTCCTTTGGTTTCAGGAATATGAAGTGTCAGCTTACTCCTAAAAATGTGAATGCCGTTTAAAACAGGTAATACAAAGCATAGCAAAAATTTATTGCACATCGTAGTAATAGCAAAGCACTGCACATCATACATTTAGGGTAATTCAAAATAAAAGATACCAAATTCACACATGCTTCTGCGTAATTTGAAATAAAAACATTACACATTGAACACCGTTGGTGGATCGCTGGGCACTAAGAAATGGGAAGGCAAGGATATCACTTAACACTAAATAAAAAATAAGTCATTCGACCTTGAAGAAATATGCAACTTAGAGCACCCTCCTAAGTTTCAGCATTTTCATTTTTTCCTACTTAGCGTTTCGCTTGCAATCCTGGGCCTTGCCATAAACGTGGAGCCTAGTAAGAACAAAAAGTTTTCTAATTTTGTTTGTGAGGGACATACAGTGATTAGTGCAGCCAACAAGGGTCAACTTTCTTAACTGCAGGAACGAAACCAAATCCATGATGCTGTCAGTGTTGATTTGCCTTGCGTGCTAAAACAGTGGGTGAAAGTGTCCTCAAGAAAGGTCACGAGTGCATTGAGCTTGGCCGGATCTTCGAAGGCAAACCGCAGGTTGAAGTTCTCGACGTCCTTTTCTTCGGAACTTTCTTCGATATATATGCGGGAACATTAGGGAATACGGTTGGAACCGCGTCGGGTTTCAGCACCAGCCGCTCTCGTGGAACCTGCACAGTTTCACCGTTTATCACGTGCGTGAAAGAACGCTCAATAAACTCTCCTCGAAATGACGCTCACATAGCGTCGACCTAGCGTCCGAAGATATGTCGGCACTGCGGACGGCTCGTCGCCAAGCTTCGAAGCGTGCAGGGTCCTTCGGCACAGAAAAGAGAGACACACGCTGACCGTGCTGCCTGGACGACACATAGCCGGACGTGCAGCCAGGGGCGATGAAGTGACGCTGCCTCGCGTTTTTTGCGTTGGAGTTCATCTATTCGGCGAAGTCCGGCACTCACATTAACAAGTCAGCAGCGAAACACATATTTCCATTAACGAGATAACACTTTGGCAGTTGCGAAGAAAAAGGAACGCCGTCGCGTCGGCCAGACACCGAGGGAAGCTGCACACGCGCGCAACCGCGTGACTGCATCGCCAAGCTGACCGCAGCGCCACCGCGGACTTCGCGGCAGCGCATGAGCGAAGGGATCGGGCTTCCTCGGCGGACATGCCAGCGCTGGCGTCACCTCCACCTTCTAGCCACCCTAACGAAACTGAAGATTCTACTTCCGACAGAGGTTCCGACGGTGTTTCTGAACTACCCGAATTACATGCATAAAAGTGAACTACAAAGAAAGAAGAGGGTACGAATTGACTGCTCTGCCAACTAGAAAAAACACAGAGCCCAAATGTGAGTGGAAATAAACTTTGTGCAGAGCCGTGCACAGAAGTGTCTAGTTAAAGTTCCTTATTAGTCCAGAATGCATGCCAGCTCACAATAAAAGCCGGCTGCGATAATTCTGCGCTGGCTGATGAATCTTGTCAGACAACATTCGATATTGCGAGAGTAATAGATGATACCAAGAAGACTGAGCGCAGGCTGAAACTGAAAATAGCTCGTTAGTGTACAGCACTAAAAAAGCTGAAAGCCGAGCACGATAAATTGAAAGAACGTTTGCAATGGCACGAAGTAAACAAGGAGATTCAAGATTTCAAGAAGGTAAACAAATCATTCGAAGCAGGCGACAAAACAGCTCTCTTCATCAAAAATCAGGTTGCTAATTGCTGCAAGCAAAAATCAGTGTACAATGAGCCTGTCTTAAGAGGGTGTGTGTTATGGAAAGCGTGCTCAGGCAAAGGCTATGTGAATGTTCGCTCGAGAAGCCTTTTCAAGCTACCGTGTCATACCACACTGCAGAAATATGTGGGTCATTCAACAGGAGAAGTTGGAGTCACATCCCTCATCAGAGAACGTCTTCGCGTTGAGTACGAAAGTCTGAGTGTGCCGCAAGAGGCTTTCTGTTCACTCATCATCGATGAAATGGCAATTGCACAAAAAGTAATATATGACCGGGATGTTGACAAGGTTTTTGGCCTCGTAGACATCTGCTCTACAGAGCATGCTACAACAGTCCCTCAGGTGGCAAATAGCCTGCTGTGCTTTGTTTTAATAGGGTTGTCGACACCTTACGTTATACCAGTCGGATATTTTTTCACCTGCAGCCTGAAAAATGACAAGAGAGAGAGAGAAAGAAAAACGGAAAGCAGGGAAAAATGGCAAGCTTCATTCTATGACTGTGGAATTAAGTCATGGAAACAGTGGAACAATTTGGTTTTCGTGTGGTTAGAATAGGGACGGAAAACCATCAAACTAATGTTGCCCTATTCAGACGCCTTTCAGAGGATGGTGCACTGCCCACGCTGTACCTCATCTTTTTAGGGAAGGTGATCCGCTCTTCTTGGCCTTTGATCCAAACCATTTAATCAACAATCTCCGCAACAACTTCCCAGAAAGGGAAATTTTAGATGAAGGGCAAGCCATTCGAGGTGGATTCTACCTATTTAAACCTTTTGAAATTCAAACACAACTCCTCGTTAGGCCCGTAAGGTTTCTTACACGGGCTCATGCTGTACCAAACAACCTCGAAAAATTGTAAGTGCGCAGGGTTGTACAAATACTTTCTCCACCTGTTATTGCCACTCTGCAGTACCTTCAAGAAAACTCACAGTGCCATCTGGATGCGTCTGAATTCTCAGACTGCTCTGCTACAATCACCTTTATGAGGATGATAGCAAAGTGGTACTCTCTACAGAACATCGCTTCAGTGAAGCCATGGAAACAGCAGGAAGAGCCATTCACTGTATCCGACGACGAAAGACTGTCTCCTCTAGAGTTGGACTTTGCGTGCTATGCTGAGGACATTCAGATAGAAGGCGCCAGGTGCAAGCGAAAACTCACCTAGAAGACATACGAAGCTACGCTCTAGGCAACAAGATCAAAAGTGACAATAATTGAGTACCTCCTGGATCACGTCAAGTAAGTGCCTTCTCAGTGGAGTCTTTCACGTCCATACTATTGCATTTCATTTATCTGAATCTCTTGTATTTCAGCTTTCGCGACGTCCTCACACAAGCTCTTAACAGCGATCCGGTTGAATCGCTCTTCAGTAGCCGAGGCAATTCAATGGTGGAAACGATAGGGTTTACTCACGGGCCGCAAGGTTCACATCAGAAAAATTACTGAAGGTACCATCTGTAAAAAGAATAGGCAGGCGAGGAGTAACATAGTTTGCCATTCTTTATGGAGGTTGGAATTCAGCAAGCAGCAAAGACATCAAATGCTCCCATGAACTCCGAGGCGAAAGCAGCTGTTAAACTTCCCATCCAGGATGGTGAAACTTGTCCCTCGCCAGCTGCCATCTCATCTGCAGCCAAGGAGCTCTAGGGTGAGCTTGCATTCATCACTATGTGGAGTGAGCCGTTAGTTCACATAGAGTTGACACCAACTGCATACTTGGCCGGTTACGTTGCACGTGCATGTGAGGAAAAGGTACACTACCGTTTTTCATTGTTATGCTCGATTTCCGCTGGCTTATGATTCCTGAAAACTCCTTCTTCAAGCAGCGAAGCCAGTTGGAGCAATTTATGGATTGAGAGGCAAAGTTGACGATGGACGGCTAAGGTACGCAACAATGGAAGCAGTTGGCCTGTGTAAGCTTGCATGCACCTTCGTCACCAAGGTCATGAAGTGCTCGGATGTAAGACGAACCAGCAGGCTATGCAACACCTTGACGCCCGCAATACTTCCTCACTTCACAATGTCCGGCGTTGACTTGTGAAAAAGAAGATCGCAACAACGCTGAGAACCTCTGCCGAATATTTTAGAGCAAGCTCATAAAACCATTGTTGACGAACTGGGCTAACAACCTGATTTCGACAGTGGCAAAAATTTTGCTTACACATAAATCTCTCTCGAGGAAAGTTCTGCCCTTGTAAAGCATTCAAATTCTGTGTACATGAACTTTGAAATGAAAAGAACTGGACTCGACCTAATGCATTTTGGTTGTCTTGTTTTCTTTTCGTGCAATGATGTAGGCTAGTAGTGCCCATTTGCAAAATATTTCCTGAGTATACCCTTGAACCGGCTGAACTAGAAAGCTGTACAATTCTGCGCCTACAGAAATGTAACACAGCGTTAATCATCGGTTCTAATTGTTAACCAGACTGATCAGAGTTCGGACGTTTTAAAACAAGCATTTTATTGCTAACCAGCTAATATATTTAACAAGTTAATATAGCAGATAACCGGCTTCGTGTGTGTCGAACGCGAGGTACTGAATAGGCGAACGCTCGAAGAAGCGCACCTAACATAGGTGCCTTCCGACGCAAACTGTCGCTGACAGGTGCAACGATGCTGACATACTGCTATCAGAAGCAAATTGCCAGTTGGCATTACCATTCATATTTTGCGAAAAACCGCAACACAGCCCTTTATTGCAACACATCAAGCGCTGACCGCACGACCGCTGCAGGCAGAGAGCACAGCTGTTCGCCCGCAACTGTCCTAAAGCAGTGGCGCTGCTGCGATGGCAATGGGAACTAGGCGCGTCACGCCTCTCTCGGCCAACGCGATGGGCTGCACCAAGTGCGTTGCCATTGAGCGGCCTTGGCTGCGGCGCGGTTCGGGTGATAGAGCGGCGTGCGGCGAGGAGGCGAGGCGGCAACCAAGAACGCGGCGCAGCTGAGGTGTCTCTCTAGTTACCAGGGGGGTAAAGCGCGGAGAGGAGGTTGTCATACACTCGGGCAGCGCCATCTTGCTACTCCCATAGTTGCCTGTACTTATTAGTTGTTTGTGCTACTGAAAATTAAGCGAATGTTTTCAATATAGCTACATTAAATATAGACTTCTAAAACTTTAAACATCCAAGAAGATGTTTGAGCATTACACCAAACTCTTTTTGTTGTTTCAAAATTTGAAATATGCAAACGTGTACAAGAAAACTTGGGAAAGTTTCGTTTTCGTTTCGTCTGCTGTAGCAGCTGTAGGTTACCTACGTATGCTAGTTTATTACTACTTACGGCGTAGACTGCAGGACAGAATTAAGATACGGCAGTTTCATACGCCCAATACGCTCTGCATTACACACCTCTCCACCCCATGTGTCTGCTCAAGGCACTTCCTTGCATAATCCACTGAGAGCGGTCTCCCTCTTTTTCGACCGTGCGTTCTAGCCACTCTTCACACTTTGGACTCATTCACTCCCGCCGCTCGGTTCGCAGTCTTTCGCACGAACGTTGCTTTCACTGCTGGTGTTGGTTTTGGATGTCTGATTCTGTGCCAGGAATGCGCTGCACACGCAATTCGTTTCCCGTGCGCACGTTGGCCGATCGTATCTCTTGCGCGCACGGCGGTCGATCGATCGCACACAAGAATCTGGACTCTGGACCCGTCGGCAGCGTTCAGAGCGACACCCGAAACTACCATAGAAGTCGGCCGGGCGGGTAAGTCCGCCTTCGCTCAAAAGCATAAGAACACAGATAACAAACAAGATAATACAGAGAACAGAACAGTCCGCTTATACATGCTCGCCTGTCAGTTGGTCAGTAAATGCCGTAAGCACGAAGCGCTGTGGCTCCGCGCCTCCCGATCTACCGCTTTGTCTCGCTCGTGCACGGAGCTTCCGCAGAATGCCGCCATCGTGCTTTATGTGTGAGTACTGTTCTTCTCTGAAAAATTCATAACGGCACTGTCGCGTGTTTTTTTAAAGATTTTCCGCTGCGGTGATGAGCAAGGGCACAAAAACGTTGACCGCTTGGCCACAGTCCTTCCAGCAGTTCTGCCAACGACATGAGCAGAGCTTGAATGAAGTAGAACATTACAAACAGAGCCCAGCACATGTAATTGGAGTGCTCAAGTTCGTTTTGAAGAAATATGTGACACTCAGACTGAGAGAGGAGGCTAGAAGGATAACAGAGAAGGAAGAGGGGCATATGTTAGAGCACTGCTTACAAAGCAAATCTTGTTTCAGCATCAATAACAACCATTTCCAATTGCACTAATCAACTTAGCGACATATACATGAAGGAATCCAAAGTTAATGAACTGTCAGTGTATATGTCATAATGAGCCCCTCGATTATCTCCCTTTGTCTGCACCGAAACTTAATGGCAATTATTTAGTGCAAAGCAAGGAATGAAGGAAACACGAATAAACTAATAATTAAAATTTTTACAAGTCAAAGTCGCACTTGGGTTATGCAGCACGCTGCAGAAGAGGATTCTTCAATAATTTTGATACCTGGGGGTCTTACACACGCCGAAAATTTATTACAAAATACAGAGTACCAGCTGTTCCAACTAGCCGCATTGCACATTCTCCTAAATACTCCTGATTTTATATTATCACAAGTTGGCGTTCAGCAACTGTTGATACAGCGACAGTAGTGGGGTAGCTTCACCAGTGCATTGTAGGAATGAACCTGGCCAATGTGCATGTATATAAAGTAGTATCGCAGTGTAAAATTCAGGACTGCGTTCCATTACCTTGCAAAGATCTCTTGTCACGCCTTATGTCAGATAAATGGCAATGATGCATGACACACAAGGTAAATATGACTTTGATTGTAGTAGAATAAATAATAATCCTTTTGTTGATGTTCCTTAAAACACACCTTATATGTGTAATGCAACAACTCTTCACCAGTGCAATGTTAAGTGGAGAAAATGTTTCCGAAGCTAAGATCACTGAAGTGCTCAGCAGGTACTCAAACATTTATTCGCGTTAAAGAAATCCAAATGCAAAGCAGTTGCACATTTCAGCTTTTACACAGATGCTCATGTGCATTTCTGAAGGTATGTTTTTTTGGTTTTGTGGGGTTTAACATCCCAGAGTGGCACAGGATATGAGGGATGCTATTTCTGAAGGGATCTGCACCAGATGCACAGTCCTGCTATAGATAACAAGTATGATGAAGAGTGACATCGCACATTTATTCGAACATTGTTCATGCAAAATCACTGTATTGATACTATGTTGAACATGTGTTTTTTTTTCAAGTTTACCTCAATACTGCATCAAGGCTGCCCTATTAGGTGTTCAACAAATGAGAGCAGAGGTCTTGGTACTGTTTCTATTTTTTTCATGTGCATTCTTTGAGTGTGTGAAAAGATGTGCAAAGTATTGAATGCTATATTGTGTATGACTGAGACATTATTTACAAGCTATGATACTTTTGTCTAGTGTGTACAACAGTAACATCAGTGAATTTATGGCAGAAATAAAAAGCAGGCATTCAGAAACATAACTGCTGATGTTAAATGACTGTCAACTATGAAACCGGCTGTAACTTTGCAGTGGCAGGTTGCTTAATAATCTCACATGCTTGTAATTGTGAAGATACACTGATTGTCAATTTTTTGTTTTACAGCATATGGCCTGAATTTTTAATATTTCCAATGCTGTACGCAAGCAAACCGCATTCCAACGTTTTTCTTTACTATCATCACCTTGCACAATACTCTGTTAGTGCTCTCCGAGTGCGACTTATCCCACATGTCTCTTGCATAAAGCTCTTCCATGTATGTACGCTTTGGTGCTTCGTTGCAAGCAGATTAAACATTTCGGAACGGAGTCTGTTACAGATCTTCCGTTGTATTCAAACAGAATTCGCATCTTAACAGGCAGCGGTACAGAAGGCAAGCGCTGCACTCCGCGCGAGTGTCGTCTCCCTTCTGCCTCGTCTCCTGTATGGAACACCAACGAGATCTGACCGCCGGAGAAGACAGGAGGTGGAGATGGTGCACACTTTACTAAAGGGACTCCAGGTTACGCCAAAAGGCATGGGGCATGCATGTTTTATAATACCCCGTACATCAAAACAAACCTTGCTGAACCTCGCCAACCATCCTCGTTGATCTCGGCTCACACAAACACATATCATACTTAATGAGCGGCACAAGATTCGCCACCACCTGGAAGTATCTTCGTGCGCGCACCATCGCGAACATTTTGCGCATGAACTGGAAAGGAATTCAACACAGCACGTAAGCAAGCCGCAGCACCATTCCTCGTACAACTTTTTGACGCGCATCACGAAGCGTGCGTCCATACTGGGGGAAGTTGTGAGGTTGCCAGGTTAGTACGCTGCAAACTGCCGTTAAACCTGGTCTAGGTCGCCTGGACCATGCAGGGAACCATGAGCGGAGTAACAAGATGGCTGTCGTCCACGGTTATAAACAAAGTGGAGAGGGTATACATGGGAGTGCTGCCGCCGCTTTCGCTCTAGTGTTGGTAGTAGTAGCTCTATGCTAGTTACCATATGGTATCGGCGCATGCGCACAACTGCTCATCCGCGGGAAGTAACGCTCGGCTCCGACTGTGGAGCGGGCGTGCGGCCGGGGCGACGGTGAAGCGCACGCCGCGCTTTGCTTCGCTCTGGTTGCCATGGTAACGGCGCATGCGCACAACTGGTCTCTTCCATGCACCGCGAAATGCTCGACTAGTAGCCCAGTGTAGCTCTCGCTACAAAAGAGAACCCTCACCCTCACACCACGAGTCAGTTCAGAGCTGGCCGCTCAGCTGCAATGCTGCAAAACAACAATCGGCGCATAAGTGGAGCATGGGGATAGTTTGTTTCAGGCCTGTACTATAAACTGAGGAGACAACGACCTTTAAAAATGATTTCAACTCTGTAAAAACCATGTGTAAAATAGCATGCAAGCTCCTTTCTCTCTCTTCCTCTCCACCTGTGCTCAGGTCACTCGAGATCTTTTCCATGGAGCCAGAATTTAGGCACTGCCTATGATGGAAGAAACCACTGGCCCCAACTTCAGAACACGTTAATTGCACAATGCTGCTGATGTGAAGGCTGCACATCTAAAACCCACGTTTGGTGCCGGAGGTGCCGAATATTCCTCTGCCTGTCATCACAGAACGACCGTTTTTATCTGTTTCATAGATCATGAACCAGAGAAAAATTCGAGATCACTGCGGCAACCAGATTTGGAATAATAGGAAAGCAGTGAATTCTTCTTGGGGCTTCTTGCCTTTCTTTGCTTCTCTTTGAGTCTCTTTAGATGTGCTCCGGACGTTAAAGCTGCACTATGCGATGGCACATACGGCTTAAACATAATGCTGCATGTCCACACCACGCGTAATTAAGTCTCACGGCATCAGTGCGCTAGCCCAGCATCTGCACGCTGAAACGGCGAGAGAGCGACTGGCTATGTGAGCGACTGAGAGGAATAGGAAGACGAAGACGTTGCTCGACCTGCTGTCGCCTCAGCTCCGGTTCTTTACCTAATTTTGCCTAATTTACCCAGTTTTATTTGAATATTCGAGGACGGCAGCATCTTGAAGGCGGTGCTGTCCCCATGGGAATAGTACGGGTGCTCCGGCGCCGGCATGTCTAGAGGGACCACGCCAATAAGGAGGCTGGCTCGGAAGAGGCGGCCATGGCTTCCCAGGCCGTGGAGCTACCAGAACATGGAGACGACCACCCGTCCAGCGAGACCTCATCTTTCAATGGGGATTAGTCAACGATGGTGGACGCTAACGAGTCAGTGGCCGATATGGCTGAAGTGGACAACGAGGATTTCAAGCTGGTGAGTCATCGCAAGGAACGAACGATCGGGATCCCTGTAGTGGTAGAGCCCACAGGGAAAGGGGTTGATTTAAGAGAAGGAATCCAATTTTTCTTTTCGCGGCTATTCAATCGGTGCTGGGATCAGCTGCGATTTGCAGTCAGTTCACCATGCAAGGGGCTCTTCAGCTGGATGTCTCGACGGAAGAGCAGGCTGACAAACCCCTGCAGTGCTCTCAGATTGGTGACATCAAAGTTAACGTGCAGTTGCCCCATTTTTACATGAAGAACACCTGTGTTATTAAGGGTGTACCAAAGGGGTATTCAGAACGCGACGTACTTGATTATACGAAATCACAAGGTGTTCTGCACGTGAAACAACTCGTGCGTAGTGTGGAGTCTCCAGAAAAAGAATGGGCTGCGAAACCTACCAACTCTATCGTGTTGACATTCCCTCCCAACTCAGAGCGCCCCGATGTTTTTGAGAGCTCTACAGTGTTTTAGATGCTAACGGTTTGGGCATGTGGCCAAAGTTTTCACAAAGGTTCGACGCTGTAAGCGGTGCGGTAGCGACCACGAATTTAAAGCTTGCAAGGCCGATTTGCTTGCGCCAATTGCGGTGGTGATCATCCAGCGAGTTTCGGAGGCTGCCCCTTCCGTGTGAGCGCTCTGCACCATCGAATATTCTTTATTGCTGGTCCCAAAACCCAGGCGACTGAGACGCCTGTGCCAGGATTAAACGAATTCCCAGTGTTGGAGTCTGATGTTGAGTTACCCAACAATATCCCTAAGAGGCCTGAGTCCAGCAAGACGCCAAGGTTCATTGCGTGTGAGTCGGTTGTTCGACCTCCAGCAAAAAGTGTCCATGTTCCTGAGCGACAGGATCACAGCCAGACTCGATGGCAAGGCGGACTCTCATATGCACAAGTGACAAAAAACCAGACACTGCGGCCAAGAGTGTGTCCCCGTCGGCATCTTTTGTCGATGTTGTAAGTGAGTGCGTTGCGCAAAATAAGGAGCTCAAAAATCAATGTATGTCTGACCTTCGTGTTTTGTTTGGGGCCATGCGCTCACATGTTCCAGCGGTGGCGCCTGGTAAGCTGAAGAACTTCCTGCAGCTTGCGCTTTCTGTTGAGTTCCTAATTATTACCTTCGCAACGAACTTCATTTCGATCTGTTACGGATGGTGGTAACCTCGTGGATGTAATATCCACCAAAAAGTGCCGTTTATATTGCAATGGCATCGCGCAGGGATTTCAAGTCTGTTAGCTGAATTCAAACTATTGTTCAAAGAGACTTGTGTTCCAGTATAGGCCCTGTCGGAAGTTGGTCTGCCAAGCGGGAGATGTTTGACTGGATATGTCACCCATAAAAACTGCAGCATAAAGTCATTCTCTGCAGGAAGTGGCGCGCTTTATATAAGAAGGGATATTCCACAGGTTTCTTTAAGCGTTAACGACCTTTGCACGGATGACATTGAGGTAGCGGCTGTGAGAATACAGCTCAGCTTTCGAACACTTTCTATTCCATCCGTGGACGTGTCCTCGCCGAAGAATGTAGCATTAGATTTGTTTCAACGGTAGCTGTGCGACCGCTGCCCAGCTCCTCGAATAATCTGCGGTGATTTCAACGCCAATCATGCCTTCTGGGGTGAGAGGAACACGAGATTCCCGTGGACGCAATCTTGTAGACGGTATTGACAGTTTGGACCTGTGTGGTGGCAATGACGGAAGCCCCACTTTCTTCTTGCCTCCGGCCTCAGCGACAGCTATAAAGCTGACTCTACATTCACCTGACGTCCGCGTGAGGTGGGCAACAGCGACTGACCACATGGGAAGTGATCACTATCCAATATTTGTGTTAGCTGCCGACTTTCGTATGCATGGTCCGAAAATCAGCAATGTGGTCAAAATGGACAAATATAGAGAGCACCTAAAACGCGTTTCTTGTGCTGTTATTGACTGAATGATTTCTAGTAAGCTGGCAGCAACTACGGCGGTCAAAGTACATGATCTTTTTCCGGCCCCAGATTTAAAACTCAGGAACCTTTGCGCAGCGAGAAGATGGGTGGTGCGCCAACTGATGCGGAAGAAGGACGACAGGGACTTGAAGGCGACCATCAATAGGCTGAATTATTCCATCGATGGCACACGAACAAGCTGTACAGGTCGCAATGGGCATCATTAACACTAGTTTGAATGTGTATTCACCGATGGCGAGAATAAGGCGAGTTTTTGGCAGCCTTGCTGGAGAATCTCGCCCTTCGAAGCCTTTTTGAAGCTCTTGCAATACGCAAGGAAAACCCTATTGCGTGCTTGGCAGAGGACTTTGCAGACGTACTCATACGTGTTAATTCTGAAATGGATATATATGCACCACCTGCTTCCTCCAGGTCTATCATGGACGTCCCGTTCACGCTTCCTGAGCTTCAGACTGCGCGCAGTGGCCTTCGGCACCGTTCTGTGCCAGGTCCCGACGGCATCACCAACCATATGCTGCATAATCTGCCCCTGGAATTCAAGAAGGAGCTCCTCAACTTCATCAATCGAGTATCACCAACCATATGCTGCATAATCTGCCCCTAAAATTCAAGAAGGAGCTCCTCAACTTCATCAATCGAGTTCGGGAGACTGGCGATGTTTCTCAGTCATGGAATGTGAGGTGGCACATGTATTTCCAGTGCTGACGCCTGGCGAAGACGTGACGGACGTTGCCTCGTATCGCCCTGTGTCATTGAGCTCCTGTGTAGCGAAGTTGATGAAGAAGCTGGTAAATGAACGCTTATCGTGTTGGCTTGAGGACAGCAAGGCACTGCCAACATGTATGACAGGATTCCCGCGAGGTCCCGCGAAGGAAGGGTTGTTTCCCCCCACGCTCTTTAACGTCGTAATGGCTGGCCTTCCCGATTCGTTTAAAAAAAATTTCAGGCAAGTGTGTATGTCAATATGTTCCGACGACATCTGTATTTGGATTACTGGCTACCAACACAAGCGCTTAGCCCTGATAGCTGGACAGGCTGTACTTTCGGTACAAGCTTGCCCTCAAGGTGTGGGATTGTCTCTATCAGAGGAAAAATCCAGTTTTTGCTCTGTTTCCATGTGTAGGAAGGCGTCAAGCGCGGTTGAAGATAGACCTTGGTCGCTCTTGCATCCTCTAATTGAACCACACGCGTTTCCTGGGCGTAATTGTTGACACCCGTCTTTAGTGGCGAATAGCTGTCGACGCGATTGTTTCATATCTGTCTTCGCATCTGAATCTGATCCGTGGAATTGTAAGTGAGCAATGTCCGAATGCAAAGAAAACGATTGAAACTCCGTGGTCTTTCCCGATCCTCGACTATAAGGTCAAAATTCCCCATGTGAGCGCAAAGCGCACCTCTCCTTTGGCAGCAACGCGTTCACTCGTACTTGAGAATTTGGAAACAGAGTATGCCCGCCATCTTCAAATTTTCACGGATGGTTCTGTGGACAAGGTCAGGCAAGCTACTGCAGCGGCATTTTACATTTAATCTTTGGACTGTAAGTGGTCAGTACGCTTTACTGCTCTCGTATCCTCCAGTACGGCTGAAAGTGTTGCTATTGAGGCGGCTTTACTAAAGTTAGGGTCTTGTCCGGCTCAATCTGCTGTCATTCTAACTTATTCAAAATCTGTCCTCGAGAGGTTAAATTGCGGATTCCCTACTGATGACTTGTCTATAAGCTCTCTACGACTGGTGCAGAATCTGCACAGGAGAGGCTTTACTGTATATTTCCAATGGATGCCCTCTCGTATAGGAGTCAGAGGCAATGAGGTGGCAGACAGTCTCGCCCTTAAAGCTATGTCAAGAAATCCATCAAAAAATGTACCTCAAGATGGAAAAATTCTCTACAGGAAAATGGTGCTCGACCATTTCATTACCCTGAGGAGTACGCCCCACAATCCATGTGTGATCAAATGACTGAGAATATCCCAGCCGTGTCTACTACATCGAATCCGCACGGCCTGTGCTTGCACTCCTGCCTGGATGCATAAGACGGGCATGACATCGCCTCCGCTATGTTCTTTTTGTGGTGTGTGCGGGGATATCGAACATTATATCATGTACTGTCCAGAGTACAACGCGGAAAGGTATTTGATGTTCGCTTCCTGAAAGAAGACAGGAACCTTTCACAGTACAGTTCAGGTCATTGTTTACCCGAGTGGAAACCAAACATGCAGAAGGGAGGCTGCGCGCTTTCTTTTAACGTTTCTGCAGGACACTGATCTTGTCTCTTAATGGTGACAGCAGGAATAGACTGTGGTCTACTGTGATTAAATGTGTGCGTGATCGTGTCTTCTGGGGTGGACTATGTTATACTTTGAGTGGATGTGTGTATGGATTGTGGCACCAATGGACTATGTTCTACTGTGACCAAATATGTGCATAGATGGTGACATCCGGTGTGGACTGTGATGTGGACTGTGTGGAGTGAATGTGTGCATAGATGGTGACTGCAGGAGTGGAATATGTGCTATTATAAGTGACTGTGCGCACAGCGGGGTAGATCCGACAGGTTTTAGAACATTATTAACGTAGAAGTGGCGCTACAGTGGAGCAAATCCCGGTAGAATAAGCTAGGCTAATCCCATCTGTAGCATTTAACACCTCAACTGAACTCAGCGACTGGCGTACAAGCGGCGAGCTGAAACGGAAGGGCCGTATACTCATTTCAAGTTGTTTTTTTTTTGTGCGCCATCGCTCCGTGCGTCTCACATGACCGTGACGTCACTTCAACCAACCGCAAATGGCGTTGGAGCGAGAGCGACGCATAGAAGCTGATGGGGCCGTGTATTCATTTCCCGTTTGGCATGGCATCGCTCCGAGCCGCACCGTTACACCAATAATTCCTCTTAATCCGCCCTCAGTGCGCCCTTAAAAAACTTTAATTCACTCTTAATTCACCATTTTATTTAACTTAATGGACGCTTAACAGTTTCAATAATCATTAGTTAATTGATTGGATTTGTATTCACTCCGCGTTTTCAATCGTTTCACCTGTGTATTCATTTCGGGTGTTGAAATTTGGCGTCACGCATTGGCTCCGCCCACATTTCTGGGCACGTGGTCCCACACTTCCGATGTTTTCTAATTTGACGCCACTTTTGCTCTGGCCCGGGCCTGCTAAATTTTGGGACATTTCTGGCTCTGATCAATTAAATACTCATCCGATTTGGAAAATTTTCGTTTGCGCAGCATCCTCAGACTATTTTCTTTCGATTACAAGCACTCGTTTGGCGCAACGTTTTCTGAGTTCTCCACTAATGCTGCGGACATATTTTTCCGCACACGACCTTGCCAAGTAAAGCTCTCGCTTTAATTCTCTGAGGCGTATATTTTCACAGCTAAACACTTATTCATGGCTAACGATCACTTAGAAAAGTCAAGAAAATGCTGCAATGTTTATGTTCATGTAGCAGCTTTGAGGGGCCATGTCCACACTTGTGGACGCGATTAAAGTATGGTCAGATATAAATATTTTTTGTGTAACTTTTGGCACATCACCTCTCTTTGGACTACGGATAGTGATTTATGCAAAAGAAATTTACTCTCTGTAGATTTAGTTGGCGCCGGAAGAGGTTATTTGTGAAATTGGCTGGTGGTGGCGACACCTGCATTTATTTTTTAGTTTGTCCAGCTTATTGAAGCTGTTTTGGGTGAGAGTTGCCACTCTGTGATTATAAAATGCGGTACCCATTATACGCAGGCCAACTTCCAATGCCCTCAGTGTCCATTCAACTCGAGGGCCTAGAGATTACCGTATTTGCCTCAATGTAAGTAGAAGTGAAATGTAACTCCTTGCTTTGTAATCAAATATTCGCGTTAAAATCAAGTATTACGCGAAGGCAAAAGCACAATATGCTGTATTTACTCGCATATTGGTAGATGCGTCGTGGCGGTCGGCTCCCAACTTCGGGAAGCGAAAAAAATGTTAGAGTGCCGCCTTGGTCGGACAACGGATGCTTCGAGCCATAAGTACCGATCAACACTTATCGAAGCGGCGCCCAACTAATCCGGAACACCTCGCCGGAGGCAGTGAATTTGAGCACCGAGCACGCATACAACGCAGTGTCTCTAGGAAATGCCATAGAGTGCGCGCGAATTAAATTTGTCGGAAAGACTTTCGTTACGTGCGCCTCGGCCTCCTCCAACGTTCGCGGCGCCGCAGATTCCTCACTCTAATTGGAGCAATCCACTTCTGGCTTCTTCCTTCGGTGTGGCTATCTTAGGCATTTTCAGATGAAATCGAAAACACGGAATTTTCCGAGAGCAGATAGTGACGTTCGGGACATCGTTCGGTTTGGCAACCAGATGTTTCATGCATATTTTCGTATCGGCCTTATCATGTAGTGATAGTAAAAAATCTTTATTGCATGTGAAAAAATTTCAGGTTCGTGACATCCCAGAGGGTGGATGTTTAGATCAGGATTCCATTGCCCTTGGCTCCAGAGCGGGCCCAGTCGGGCAGGCTGGAGCTCATCCTCTCATTGGGAGAGGGTGATCTTTTGTGCGGCTCCCTTGAAAGAGGTACTTTTGTTCGTAAATAGAGAGTTATAGCATATCGTTACCGTGTTTACGTTACCGATTACCGGGCGCAGCTAGCGACATCTGCGCATGCGCCGCCACTTACCGGTCATCTAGCATTTTACGGAATCTCTGTTAGCGTTGCGGAGAGTTAGCGTTCGTTCGTAAACAAACATGGCGGCGCACTGCAAGGCCACTTCGGACCAAATACAGCACCGCCGCCGCGTTCTTAGGTGCCATTTTTCGCTATAAATGCAGGCATTGGCTTTTAATTTGTAGACTCTCATTCATACGTTGAGGGTTGAGTACCAACTAAGCCATGTTTTTGAGACAACTTGCAGATTTTTGAGCAGTTAAGCCTGACTATATATGTTGTTTACATAGGCAAATAGCAACAACTACACTGCAGCTCTTCAGTTTTGTGCCCGATTTAACATTTGCCTACATTATAATGACTTTTTTCCTTGAAAAAAAAAGACTGGTAATTCCCTTACGATATTCAACGGTAATTGCAAAAATCAAATGTTTATCCAGCCCCGAGTTGGCGCGCTTTAACTTAGCCTCACTAGATGGCGCCACTGTGTTTACATCCAAACACATAAAGAAGCCAGGATGCGGCACGGCAAATAGGTGTCGTATTTGCACTTTATTACAGTGCTCGCAACGCGACGTGCGCTGCGTAAGCAAGCTTGCGGAGGTCTGCGTAGTGAAATTGTCTACTGGCCAGGGTAGGCAAAGGTGTCTAGCTTCACGAGCACATTTGAAAAGCCGCTGAATCGGCCATTAGCTGAAGTGTAGTCGGTACGTCTTTATATGCAGAGAAAAAGATGATTAAAGTACATGTAGCATCTCACTTCACAGAAATGTGTGCGGTGCAACGGTATTTTTGCTTGCAATAAAAGCTGGGCATATGCCATTGTCATCACTCCTTTTAGCCTTATGGTAAATTGTTACGGGAGAGACCGTACGCTAAAGTTTCTGGCGTGCGCCGCGCTAACCGGGAAATCCGGCCTCCGGTAACACGGTAATCGGTAACGTTAAACACGGTAACGGTATGCTATAACTCTCTAATTTCAACACATCTTTCCGTATATACTGCGCCATAGTTCTTCGCGTTACATTCCTTTTCTTTCGTTCTTAGTTACTAGCACTTATAGTGGCCATTCCCCGTATTAAGCCATTGTGTGTTTTCTCTGGGGAAGGGAGTAGAGAGCTCGCAGCCAGCGCACCGAGGGTATCAAGGAATACCTTCATTCGATGCGGCTGGTTAGCAATAGCAGCCAAGTGTTCGAGACGCTTTACTGTAATGAGAATGACCGCGAGTCACCTCAGTGTGCAGCTGAAACCCCAGGCCAGAACGCAACGCTAACCAGAGTGTGGTTCGGGTAGATTGGCGGGCCAGACAATTAGGGTTGTAGGGTCGGATAGCGAGCCTCAAAAGAGCAAGGTGCTGGGCTCAGCGGAGAGTAAAGGGCAGGCGGAACAATTTGGGGCTACGAACAGCAGTAACTAATCAAAAGTACAAGCCCATAGTTTAAAATCAAGTGGAAAATGCGGTTCGGTGCTGAGTCAAAGAGCAGATGCGAAGGGTGACGGCACCGCGAGAAAGAGAGGTGAGCATGATAAAACCACTAGGGCACGTGAAAGGAGAGCGAAGCAAAAAGGGAGTCCACAGAAAAGGGACAAAGGGCTGGCCCAAAACATTCTAAGGGTGAAGTCGGGTCACAAGTATAATCATCCGGGAATCTCACCCCGGCGCTCCATATGCGATAGGCACCACAGGAAGGCCAGACTGACTAGACTGGTTCAAACAAAGCGAAAACAACCTGCCACTTGCGACACTGCGCAAGTTTTTGCACGAGGAGCGAACCTCGCAGTGGGCCACAAAGAAGCAGGCACTGCTACCATGTGAAATAATGCAGCAGAACGCGGGCCTGGAAAAAAGGAAACGATGGGTATTAGGAATCGAGAGAGCAGTACACTCAGGCATTCCTTTCATACTCTTTTGTTCCCCCTCGAATTCAACTTTTAAAGTGCTGGAGACGCGCGGCCGAGATGTTGAACGAATCGTTTTCGCGTGGCGTCTGGAGCTGGAAGGGGTCAGTGCGTACTTAAGACCTTCGGTATTTGTCGTGTCGCGGCTGTTAAAGCCATTGTTGGTCCGAGACGGCGTGGGGCGCGGCTGAAAAAAAAAAACAAACTAGTACCTTCCTTCTGTCACAACATGGTTTTCAGAGGGATTTCAGGAATACATACTTCTTGTATTTGTACTCATGTGGAAAGTTTTTGAGGTTTGTAACTGCATTAATGGATTTTGTAGGCTCCTTGATTTTCACTGAGTGGTGTGCTTGCAAATGTTTGTTTTGTAAAGTAGCTATGTTTTGCGTAGTGCTGTGTAGGGGAAACGAGCTCTGATCAAGCTCTAACGAGCTTTAATTTTGTCAGCTTTAGTCTGTCCTGTGCAAGTAAGATTGCGTGCAGTATTTATGTTTTGCAGTATGTTTTTTTAACGATCCTGAGTTCCCGTGTTCGAACCCGACCGCGGCGGCTGCGTTTTTATGGAGGCAAAACGCTAAGGCGCCCGTGTGCTGTGCGATGTCAGTAAACGTTAAAGATACCCAGGTGGTCGAAATTATTCCGGAGCCCTCCACTACGGCACCTCTTTCTTCCTTTCTTCTTTCAGCCCTATCCCTTCCCATAGGGCACGGTTCAGGTGTCTAACGATATATGAGACAGATACTGCGCCATTTCCTTTCCTCCAAAACCAATTGGTATTATTATTATTATTATTATTATTATTATTATTATTATTATTATTATTATCATCATCATTATTATTATTATTATTATTATTAAGTATGCTTTAAGTTGTGTCAAGTATGCGGAAGTGTTGCGCATTTACGGCAGGTGTCGTGGTGTTTACTGTCATTAAGGGCGGAAGGAAAGACCGCAACTGTGCGGGTCACAAATTGAGAATAGGTTGGGGCAAAATTGGAAGTCTCGATATGAACTCTCGGTGGATTGCACCTTCCCCGGTGACGTCCGAAATCGTTTCCAACTTGCCGACCAATTGAAAACCAATTATAAATTTCTTGTTTGCATTGAAGTGTCACGCATGATGACAAAGTTTTTGGAGAGGCCCAAACACCTGAACCTCGCATCCGGTTCAAACTTCGTGTTCGTTCACGAAAGGGATTTTAGAGGGATCTCTGCAGTATAATCAGTTTTGATTTTTGTGATGGTCTGGCTAGACGAGGGGCTACAGACGGCGCTTGCTTTTGTTGTGTGTGGCTTGGAGTTTGTAGTTCGGTTTGCCTCGCCTCGCAGAGAAATTCCTAGAGCTGGACAGCACTGTGAAGAGGGACATCAGACACCACGATGAGAAGTGGCCTGGAGCACTGCGGAAAAGCCGATTCTCGCACGTCCAGTCAGCCGAGCTGCGTAGGAGCAGCTCATCTTCCGGACGTATTGTCTGGCGGCGGGGGTGCTGTTATGAACGGGATCCACTCCGGCGATTAAAGCGACGTTTCATCGACCGGGATGTCCACGCGCTAGCGGCGATTTCGACAGATCGCTGACCCCACGAGGACCCCTGCGAAAAAATAAGGTGCCTCGCTGGGAAGCAGCTGCTGGAATCTTTCCCACGCACACGAAGAGGAGGAGATGACCTTCCCTTTGACTGCAGTTCCTCGCAAGACGTAACCGACGGTGTACAGTCGAAGGGGAAGCGGGCAACCGCGCCTTGCCGAAATTAACGGTGGCTGACAGCTTCAGATGAAGTAGCAGCAGCGCACCTCCGAATTCTCCTCGCCCATTCCCACGGGGCTCCACATGCTATGTGCGGAGACTCTTCCTCTCTGTGCCTCGTTTTCAATCAACGCTTCCTGTAACTATATGACAGTCAAACGGGAGGCGAGGGCACTGCCGAACCCTTTCGTACCACCTTCTTGGGGCGGCCGCCAGCGGCGCTGAGGTGTGAGTTAATTCAGATATAGGTTTCATTAACATGCAAGGTGGCAGGAGTACACTGAAATGGGAGGAAATAGAAGAACAGTTAAGGCAGGAGGAATTAATGGTATATGGTTTAGCGGAAACACATCTTAGAGACATGGAGCAACCACCCTGTAACCCAGACTACGCATGGGAATATTGCAATAAAACAGAGGGCAGCAGAAAGGAAGGTGGAATTGGGGCATTCATTCATAAAAGTATGAATTTTCAAAGGGTTAGACTTGGATGCAGGGAACATTTAGGGCTAAAAGGAACAGTGGCAGGCAAGCAAACACTCCTTGGTTTTGTATACCTGTGGACAGGGGTTAAGGCCTAAGAGGAAAACAGGAAAATGTTAGAATGTATTGCAAGTTACATTGATGAGCTAGGAGGACAGGGCGAGATAATTATATTAGGCGACATGAATGTACACATAGAATACCTGGATGGGTACACGGATTCTACAGGAAGCATGCTGCAGGACATGTATGACAGGCATGATTTAGTTGTATGCAACAGCACCGAGAAGTGTTAAGGGTTCATAACATGGGAGGCGGGGAGTCTGCACTCGACGATGGATTATGCACTAATGTCACAGAGGATGTATAATAGATTAGGGGTAATGAGCAGAGATGAAGATGGTTCCAGAAGTCTAGGTAGTGACCACAAGCGTATCAAGTTGAGCTTCAGAAGAAAAAGCAATGTAGGACTGAAGCAAGATGAACAATCAGGGGGAATTTTTACTCAGAAAAGCAATTGAAAGCAACAGCCAAACAAATCGAGAAAGTAATTTTTGAGGACAGTGAAACAGAATGGACTTATACCAAATTAACTCGATTACTGGAGCTAGAGCTAGCTAAGGTGCGAGTAAAGCTAAAAGGGAAAAGATGCAAACCCAAGAGTTGGTGGGATGAGGAGGTCAAGCGGGCAATAGAAAAGCGCCAGGAAGCGTCCAGGGAACACAGATATTCCAAGAAGAGCGGGGAACCAAAACCCGAAGTAGACAGAAAATGAGATACCTTCATAAAGTGTAGAAGGGACGCATCCTACTTGATTAATGAGAAAATTAGAAGAAAGGGTGCCCAATGGATGTCAAAAGTAAATAAAAAGGATAGAAAAGCAGCCTAGAAATTCTGGAAACATCTAAATGCAATGAGTAATAAAACTAGGCTAGAACAAAGGTTTTTGTTACAGATGAGGGTATTCGACTAGAAGGGAATGAAGCAATAAAACACACAGGAACAAGGATGACGGAAAAATTTACAGCAAAGCACGTGGTACATAATTTATCGAAGGAGGATAGACCGGTTACAGCAATAGCTTTACTTGAGCAAGGAGAGTGGGGAAGGGCAGAGAAGAAGGTTCCTAGTGGCACATCAACAGGACCAGATGGTATCCCGATTATGTTGATAAAAAAGTTAGGACCAAAATCCAAGCAAACATTAATACAGGTAGTGAACAAAATGATAGTGGATGAGAAAGACCCAATGAATGGCGATTAAGTAGAATGAACATGATATATAAGGGAAAGGGGGACAAAGCAGACGTAAGTAACTATCGTCCCATAACAGTGACATCTGTGGTTTACAGGGTGTGGATGCAAATTATAAAGGATAGACTGCAGGCTTGGGTGGAGAAGGAGGAGGTGTTAGGGGAACTACAGAATGGGTTCCGGAAACAAAGGAGGTTGGAGAACAATCTATTTTCATTGACACAGTGTATAGAAATTGCGGAAAAGGAACATAGGCCCTTATGACTAGCATTTCTGGATATTAGGGGAGCCTATGACAACGTTACTCAGGAGCATTTGTGGGACATACTGGGCACATTGGATGTGGAAAATGGAGTAATTAATCTTTTAAAAGATATATATAATAGATAGTGGTAACAGAGTGCTCATAAAATGGGAAAAAAATGTATCAGGGCCTGTAGAGATACCGCGGAGGCTTAGACAAGGATGTCCTCTGTCCCCTTTGTTGTTCATGTTGTACCTGCAAGGTTTGGAGGCCAAGCTAGAGGGGAGCGGACTAGGTTTCAACCTATCTTTTTTCAAGCAAGGGGAATTGATTAAACAGACATTACCGGGACTAATATATGCGGACGATATAGTGATAATGGCTGACAACAAGGAAGACCTGCAGAAGCTGTTAGACATATGCAGTACAGAGGGAGATAGATTAGGCTTCAAGTATAGTAAGGAAAAATCTGCAGTCATGACATTTAATGAAGAGGGCGGCGAGCATAGAATACAGGAGTTCGTGCTAAAAGTAGTGAATGAGTACAAGTATCTTGGGGTGTGGATAAATAACAGTGCTGAGTATCTGACAGAGCATGAAAAATATGTAATGAATAAAGCTAGTAGGAATGCAGCTGTTATGAAAAATAGGGCACTGTGGAATTACAATAGGTATGAGGTGGTAAGAGGGATCTGGAAAGGGGTGATGGTCCCTAGCCTGACCTTCGGTAATGCGGTCCTGTGTATGAGGCCAGATGTTCAAGCAAGGCTGGAAATTAAGCAACGGGGAGTAGGGAGGTTAGCTTTGGGAGCACATGGCAATACACCAAATCAGGGGGTACAGGGTGATATGGGATGGGCGTCTTTCGAGAGCAGAGAGGCTAGCAGTAAGGTAGCATTTGAGGAACGATTGAGAAAGATGGAGGAAAAGCAGTGGGCTAGGAAAGTTTTCAGATACCTGTACATAAAGAATGTTGACACGAAATGGAGAAAGCGAACTAGAAAATTGACAAGCAAATATCTGGACAGCAGTAAGGGGGCAAATCAGCAATTATCGGTTAAGAAAAAGGTTAAAGAAACAGAGAGAGCTTTGTGGAAAACAGGGATGCTGACGAAATCGGCACTGGAAACATACCGGACCTTTAAACAGGAAATTGTCAAAGAAAATATCTATGATAATTGTAGGGGAAGCTTCTTTGTTGTTTGAGGCCAGGACTGGAGTTTTGCGGACTAAGACGTATAGAGTCAGGTACCAGGAGATAGACACTTTGTGCATTGCGTGCGGAGAGGAGGAGGAAACGGCTGAACACTTGATCATCATCATCATCATCATCATCAGCCTTACTACACCCACTGCAGGGCAAAGGCCTCTCCCATGTCTCTCCAATTAACCCTATCCTTTGACAGCTGCATCCACCCTTTGCCTGCAAACTTCTTAATCTCATCCGCCCACCTAACGTTCTGCCGCCCCCTGCTACGCTTACTTTCTCTTGGAACCCACTCCGTTACCCTTAAAGACCAGCGGTTATCCTGCCTTCGCATTACATGCCCTGCCCAAGCCCATTTCTTTCTCTTGATTTCGACTAGGATGTCATTAACCCGTGTTTGTTCCCTCACCCACTCTGCCCGCTTCCGATCTCTTAACGTTACACCTATCATTTTTCTTTCCATGGCTCGCTGCGTTGTCCTTAACTTAAGCTGAACTCTTTTCGTTAGCCTCCACGTTTCTGCCCCGTAGGTGAGTACCGGTAAGATCATGCTGTTGTACACTTTCCTCTTGAGGGAAATTGGTAAACTGCCACTCATGATCTGCGAGAATTTGCCATATGCGCTCCACCCCATTCTTATCCTTCTAGTTATCTCCCTCTCATGATCAGGATCAGCTGTCACTACCTGCCCTAAGTAGACGTATTCCGGCACAATTTCTAGGCTCTCGCTGCCAATTGTGAACTGTTGTTCCCTTGCTAGGCTGTTGAACATTATCTTGGTTTTCTGCATGTTACTTTTTAGACCCATCGATCTGCTCTGCCTGTCTAACTCGTTGATCATGATTTGCAGTTCACCTCCTGAGTGACTCAGCAAGGCAATGTCATCAGCAAATCGCAGATTATTTAGGTATTCTCCATTTATTCTTATTCCCAACTGTTCCCAATTCAGGCCTCGAAATACCTCCTGCAACCATGCGGTGAACAGCATTGGCGAGATCGTGTCTCCTTGCCTGACGCCCTTTCTTATTGGAATTTTATTGCTGACTTTATGGAGGAGTATAGTAGCTGTGCAGTTGCTATATATATCTTCCAGTATTTTGACATAAGGCTCTTCTACCCCCTGATTACGCAATGCTTGTATGACTGCTGAGGTTTCCACTGAGTCGAATGCTTTCTCGTAATCAATGAAAGCTATATATAGAGGTTGGTTATATTCTGCGCATTTCTCTATCACCTGATTGATAGCGTGAATATGATCTATTGTGGAATATCCTTTACGAAAGCCTGCCTGATCATTTGGTTGATTAAAGTCTAACGTTGCCCTGACTCTATTAGCGATTACCTTAGTAAGTACTTTGTAGGCAACGGATAGGCTCTAGAAATAGCAGGGGAGAGTTATTAGTCGAATTCGCGGATAGAAATAATTTACGGATCATGAATACCTTCTTCCGCAAACGAGAAAACAGGAAATGGACCTGGAAGAGCCCCAATGGTGAGATTAAAAATGAAATCGACTTCATACTATGCGCTAAACCTGGCATCATTCAGGATGTGGCCGTCCTCGGAAGGGTGCGTTGCAGCGACCATAGAATGGTAAGGTCTAGAATTAGGTTAGACTTGAAGAGGGAACGGAAGAAGCTAGCGAAGAAGAAGACCATTAACGAGTTAGCCGTAAGAGGGAAAGCACAGGAGTTTAGGATAGCGCTGCAAAACAGATATTCGGCTTTAACTGAGGAAGATGATCTTGATGTTAATTCAATGCACGATAATCTGACATCAATAATTACGGAGTGCGCAGTAGAAGTAGGTGGCAGGACAGTTCGAAAAGATACCGGGAAGCTATCTCAGGTGACGAAAGATCTGATTAAGAACACTTGATACTTTTCTGTAAAGGGCATCACCCTACAGTGGAAAGCAGCGGGCTGACTTCCCCAAGGCATTGGGGTTTTAGGGATAGTGAAGGGAAAGTGGATTTTAAGAGGTTAGAAGTAACCAAGCGAAGGTTATCTGATTGGTGGCTAAAAGCAAGACAGGAGTAAAATTTCACAAGACATGGCTAGGTGGCTTGAGCCACCGCCCGATGTAAAGGGTTCAGCCGTATCCATCCATCCATCCATACGTAGAGTTCCTGAATATGTTCCCACAGGGAGCAGAGTTGCGCGTCTGTTTTTCCTTGCCGCTCCGAACGCCATTCGCCGAGAGGCGATCACATGATTTTCATGACGTCAACTATTCAACCTTCCTCGGGGAAGCTGACTTCACAGGGGTAGTGCCGAGCGACCCCTCGTCAGCTCGACGCCACATGTGAGCCCATGCTTTCGGTCACATTTCACACATTTTACTTCCACACCTGTGGCGTCAGGTTTGGTGTTCCGCTGTGGCAGTGAGGGACGCAGTCGTCAGTTATGAATGGGTGCCGTGCAGCGAACTGCAGAAACCGCACTAGGAAAGGCAAAGCGTTTTAAGAAGTGTCTTTTGGAAGGTCGGCGGCTGAAGTGCGTCGGCAACTGAAGTGGTTTTTGAGAATGGGCCGCGATAAGCGTGCCCAAATATTATAATTTAATAACTCCGATGAAAGGATAATGCTTTTTAATAAAAACGAGGAATGCCAATAATATGAGCGAGAAAGAGTACTTTCAACGTCCCTTAGAGATTCGTCATTTCACTGTATTTAGGAGCGGGGTACATTTTGTGAAATGTTTTAGGCATGCAATTGAGATTGAAATTTTTTCGTTATGTCAGACTCGCCTGTTCGATGCACTAGTGCTGTTTCAGTCTGCTTGCCTATAACAAGCTGCAGAATAAATTTATTGCGGTTATAGAGAGATGCATTTTCGCATTTTCCACTCACAACTGGCACAGAGCAAGCGGTGGTACTGGTTGTAAAAAAGTAATTCATCGCTGTACTCTTCTTTTTTTCTTAAGACGAGCACGCAGGAAGACAGGAAGGGACAGATGCTGTCCCATTCGGAATGGGACTGTTTAGTTTTTTCTTCTGAAATACCTTCTTCCAGAAAAAAAGGCTCGCAGGCCGTTACTAGTATTTTTTACTCAGTTTGCCATGCCTACGATTTGCTGTTAACCTTTGGCAATATTTTTTTCTTGCTTTATGCACACTCTCGGCAAATCACAGATTAGTTTCCGGCGTTACGTTTAAAAACTTCCCATCTAGTGCAATTTGTACGCAAATAAAAAAACAAGTCCGAGCTCTTAACACAGCAAACCCATGAACGCAGCCCATGTACGCACGAGCACTGGCTTTCCCGCACAGCTTGGAACAATACAGCGGACCTTCGCGCAACTCTGATTACTGCGAGAGCACATACAGGAACACTAGCACTACGTTCCCTCGTGGTGCTGCGGTGTGCTCATTGCATGCGCTTGCTTGTTCCTTTTCGAGGTTTCTCTGACACTAAATACCGCAATTACGCGGTATTGCTGCGTGCCATTGTGCAAGCACAGTCAGCGTAAAGAGGAGCCAGGTGTCTGGTTTCACGAGATATCCACCGGCCTCAACGCACGTGCACAGTGGCTCAATGCAGTTTCCAGGAAATACTGGGAGCCAAATACTACTTCCAAATATTCGGTAGTGTGCAGCCTGCATTTCAACGCATCGGACTTCAAAGAGAATTGCCAAAACCGGCAGCTGAAACCATGCGTTGTGCCGAGCATTTTCTCTGGCTACCCTTCGTACATGAGAAAGGCTCCCGCAACCACAAAAACTGATGCCAGCATTCGGGAAACGTAAGTGAGAGCCTTCAACAGACGGTTCGTCAAGGCTATGCTCGGTCGACGGGAGTACCAGCGGAACGGCTACATCAAGCATTGCCTCTCTAAGTAGCGAAAGTGGACGTACTCTGTACAACAGAAGGCAAGTTGGATATGAATGTACCTTGACGAACGGAGACAAAAGTGCAGCGTGGTGTTCCTCAATCAACGTAGCGACTCCGGACGCCGTGCACGCTCAACACAGCCGCAAGGAGACAGGTGAGGCAGGTGCTAAGTTTTCAAGTCATAGGGAACTGCCGCAGACCCATGTTTATGCAACGCACTCCTACTGTGTGCAAACGTCCACAACAGCACGCTCTTCAAGCGTTTTTGTCGAACGGAAACGATGGCGGAATAAAGAGCGCGCACTCAAAAAAAAAGGAATGAAATGCTTCAGATGGCTGTAGATTCCTCCAAGAAAGAGCTTCAAAAACTTAAAGAGCAAAGATACGTGAAGGCATTTTGCAATGCGTGCAAAGGGGAGGCGAAAGCACTTGCTCCTCATCCCTCTTATCCCACGAAACCTCTACTCCTTGCCTTCGACCAAAGTCACATTGTGATAAATATAAGATCGCAATTCCTGGCGAAAGGTATTGGTGGCTCGCAAGAAATATCTTCCAAGGGTTTGAAGATATTGTACAGAATGCAACAACGCTCTACAATACGGCCGATATGGTTCCTTACGCGCAAGCACTTGTATCCCTCAAACATTAAAAGAAATTAATGTGTGGTCAGCCGTGCAATAGTTCAGCGCTCCAGTAACAGCAGCGTTAGGCTACCTAAAGGACGTGGCTGGCCGTATTTGTGATGCAGAGTTTGCTACAGCAGGGCCAACAATATACTTCATGAAAGTCATGCAGAAGTGGTTTACTCTCATGGATGTGAACAACTGTGAAAAAACACATTCATCGAAATGATCCTGACGCACGTCAACATGAGTTTATCATGAGAGACTGAGATGGCTTGAATTCTAATTTCTTGCTTACATGGAGGAACTCAGAAAGAAGAGCAAACGTGAGAACTCTCTCACAAAGGAAACCTAACATGCACTCGTGATAACAACGAAGTCGAATGTCGAGTGCATTGGACATCTACTTCTTGCCAGAAAGTTCAAATTTGTGTTCACGAGAGAAATGTAGTAGTAGTAGTGATTTTACTAAATAATATTAAAAAAAAGGAAGGAAAAGATTTTTGCTAGCCCCAGCATCTGTCCTCGACACTGAAGCATCTGAGCTGGGGCAGTGGAAATAAAGGATAGCAGGCAGAATGGAGAAATTAAATGAAAGAGGTGAGGGGACCGGAAGAGAGGTTAGGGGAAAGGTAATATACACAAATTATTTATAAAAATGAAATGTGGACCGGTTGTGAACGTGGTTAGTTCATGATGCAGCATTAAAAACACGCGCACAGCACTATGTTGAC
Source organism: Amblyomma americanum (assembly GCA_030143305.2). Taxonomy (NCBI): domain Eukaryota; kingdom Metazoa; phylum Arthropoda; class Arachnida; order Ixodida; family Ixodidae; genus Amblyomma; species Amblyomma americanum. Next base: position 35,613 of record JARKHS020008350.1, read on the forward strand.
TACAACTGGAGTGGGACGTCCAGTTGTTAATCGTCCAAGGTATCACTCGCGGAGCGTTCGGTCACTGCGTGTTACTACCTGGCGGAGAACAGACGGGATGTCAAGCTCGTCTGTTCGAATAATGCAGAGGCTCACCAAGGTTCGCTCACGGGTGCGCGCACTGCCCTACGGCCACAATAGCGCCTTGAGGGAGTCTGGTAGAATGCCCAGGGCCCTATAGTGTGCAAGCATAACGCGACGAGCATCGGCGAACGCGGCATAGTGAAGGAGCAGGTGTTCTAGTGTTTCCACTGCACCGCATCCATCACACACAGAACTCGTCGGGATTCTGTGACGCTCCCGTCGTTCCCCGGGCCACACGCAGCCAATGCGCGCGCGAAGGATCATTGCACGTTACGATCGCGTAAGTGCGCGACAGCCGGAGATGCTGTCTATGCGCTCACCTCGTGCGATGCGTGGGTCGGGGTGCTGCTTTCGGAGGTGGTCCTGGGTGACCACACACACGTCCTCCAGCGCAAGGGGTAGATCGCTGGTAGGTAGTTGATGTGCGGTGCTATGCATGCAAGGCGCATCCTCTCTGCGCGAGGCGCTCGATGCGCGAGCGGATGTCCCGCACTAGTGGGGTACCGTGGCCATTGGATTGCAGGCGGATGCGGGCGGCGCGGGAGCCACACAGCCGAGCACTCCTGGGCGGCGGAGGCCCGAGGGTGAGCAGCAGATCAAGCTCGAGCCGGATCCCCATCAACTCTGCCGTGGTGGAGGAGCCCAGGAAGCGCACTGTGTGTCTCGTCCTCCCTTCGTCCGTCGTCTGCCAGCGCTTCAGTGTTCACAAGCCCATGAAGGTTGCGTATTGCTGGCTGTGCAGCAGGGCGGGGATGGTAGCCGCCGCTGCAAGGAAACAGCTGTCGCGGGCCACTGAGCCGTCGGTGTACACGACGAGATGGTCCTGGAGCTCCTCATGTATGACGGCTCTGGCCAGCTGCTGCACAGCACATAGGGATGTGCTCCCCTTTCCCGCGATGCCGACTATCTCTCGCTGTGCCTTTGAAGCAGCAGGCCAGGGCGCGCAGGAGCTGTAGGGGGTGGGCATTGAGTCAACTGCTCATACTCAAGCAGCGCCACGCCCATTCGCATACGCTGCAGCAGCGAGCCGCCGTCCGGTGCGCGGTGAAGCCGGTAGATGTGATGCAGTGCCCTGCGCGCTGCTTGGAGCTCCAGTGGCCACGCTCCTGCCTCAGCCAACGTTGTGGCCCACTGCGAGCTTTTGGGCAGGCCGAGGCACACGCGCCGGCACTTGTGGTGCTGGAGCTCGAGCCTCTTCCAGCACGGCTTGCGCACCGTGACGAGCGGGAACGTATAGAGCGCCGCCCCCAAAGCTGCGGCGTTGTATAGCCGCAGCGCGGCTTGCTGGAAGGTGGCCTGGCCTAGAGCGGTGAGCTTGTGCACGGCGGCGGTGATCCCATTCATCTGCAGACAGGGCTTGGTCGCCCCGGGGCGGAAGGAGAGACGCCAGTCTACGTCCAGGCCAAGGTACCGCACCGATTTATGCCAAAGAATCGGAAACCCGTCCAGTGACAGTGGCGCAAGGTGAGCGCGCGAGCGCGAAACGCAGGCCATGGCCACCTGTTTGTCCGCGCTCATCGACAGACCAAGGCCGCGCAAGCTGGCTTCGACTGCGGTCAGAGCTCCCTTAAGGCACCCCCGCACGCGGAGCGCCTCACCCGGTGGTCCCCGGCACCATAGAGCTATGTCGTCTGCATATGGACATGTACACATGGTTACGGCCGCTCGTGGGGAGGTAGGCCGGCACCACCAACATGGCCACATTAAACAGATATGGTGATAAGACAGAGCCTCGTGGCCCGCCCAAGTCCACCGGACGAGGCTCTGAGAGGTTACCTCCTACTCGTACGTGCATGGTGCGTCCGCTCAGGAAGCCGTGAACGTATCGCAAAAGGCGCCCGCTCACACCGGCCCCCTCAAGCACCGCGAGAATTGGTGCGCGGTGAACATTGTCAAATGCGCCCGGGACGTCCAGTAGCAGCAGCAGCGCAACCTGGCCGGCCGCCCTGGCGTGCTCCAGCGCTGTAACAAGTCTGATATAGAATCAGCCGTGCACCGCATCCCACGGAAACCCGTCTGCCGCTCGTCAAACAAATCAGCCTCCGCAGCCCACTCGTTCAGACGCTGCAACATCTATGCTCCATGAGCTTCCCTACCGCCGATGTTAATGCCACTGGTCAGTATCCGTTGAGCTCCATAGGTGGGCGCCCTGGCTATCGGATGGAAAAAACGACCGCGTATCGCCAATTCTCCGGTAGCTCCCCGCGTTCCCACACCGGGTTGATCTGCTTCAGGAGGATCTGTCGTTGCTCCGCATCCAGGTTTCGCAGCACCTGGTAGGTCACCCCGTCCGGTCCGGGCGCCCAGCGGCGGCGGCAGTGCTGCAGCGCATTGTTCAGTTCCGCCGCGGAGAACGGCGCATCACATGGACCTTCCCAGGCGACGGGAGAGAGACTGGCGTCGCTTCCGGGGCTCTCAGCAGCAGCAATGTTAGCTGCGTTTGCGGAGCTGGGCAGCGCGAACCGGTCGGCAAACCGCTCTGCCAGTTCTTCAACGCTGAGCCCGCTGGAGATTGTGAGGGCTGCCAGCGGTTGATGGTTTGCCCGTGGTTCGGTGATGCGCCGCCGGGTGTCAAACAGCCTCCGCGAGCTGACATCTTCCTCCATCCTTTGGCATAGTGAAGCCCACTACCGGCGGTATAGCTTGGCGTGGCGGCGCGCTGCCGCGTCCAAGCGGTTGTAGACAGTCCAGTCGGCGGCTCTGTCAGTCCGTCGCCACCGTCGCTCTGCGCGATCTCTCTTCTCGCGCAGATCGAGCAGCTTCTTATCACGTGTGGGCTGACCCGCCCCTACCTGTGCTCATTGGGTGGCTGCGAGGGCGCTCCGGACTAGACTTGAAAAGAAATCGGCGCCTGTTGCCGCCGCCTAGTCAACCGCCCGCCTGAACGCGCTCCAGTTGGTAATGGAGTAGGTACATTTGGCGCGCGCCTCAGCTGCAGTGGGCTCAATTAGGAAGGAGTAATGATTTGATCCCCAGAGAGATCGTGATCGGCGCCATGTCGCCTCGATACCTCTGGATGCGAAGGTAACGTCGATGCAAGAGCCAGGTGCTCCGCGTCGTCGAAAAATGGGCTCGCCGGTGTTCAAGGGGGTGAGTTCTGCAGATGCGTTGCTGCGCCGTGCAGGTCGTCTCCACGCGCAGAGTGGCGCGCACTATCACCACGCACTATGGAGGGCGTTAAAATCGCCACAGATGATTTGGCGTGGGGCACAGCACGAAGACACTGCACGAAAACACAGCGCGTTCCACGCGACAGCTGTGCGCACTTAAACACTGGCCACCGACATGTCAACACCACCGACGCGCACTGTCGCCACCATGCACTCCTGGGCATCGGATGTCGCCGCCGCCGAACAGGGTGTGCTGGACGTCCTGCCACACACATATCGCGCACCTTGATTTCCCGGGGTGATAAGATGTGGCAGAACAGGGCACTGCGGCACAGGTGGGTTCCTCGCACTTGGTGGCTGAGTGGTAGCCAATGTAGCCAGGTAGCCGCATCTGGGGCTCCCCGCCATGTGAAAGTACGTACGGCTCGAGCAGCGCGATAACTTCCGGCAAATCCTGTGCGATGCGAACTCGCATTTCGGCGTACCGCGCCGTAAGTGAGCGCATTTTCCACTGCAAGATGGAGGGTATGCGGGAGGGAGTTCAGCGGCAAGCCATCATGCTGGCTTATTTGTGCGGGAGCACCTGCTGCTGCTAAGCAAGCCCGGTGTCCATCTGTGCTCTCCGGCAAAGTGCGCTGAGGGCGCTCAACGCCAGCTTTAGCGCACGATCTCCGCGTCCCGTGCGTCAGGGGGCTGGCCATGAGCAGCGGCCGCAGGTTCGGGACGCGCCGCACGGGACGCCGGGCAACCGGATCGCCGCTGCCGGTGCTGCCGTTGCTTCTGTGTCTGCTGCTGCTGCTGCTGGGGTGCTCCCCTGACGGCCTGCTCATAAGAAAGCGCACGCGGCACCTGCTATGTTGCTGGGCTGGGGCCACTGTTTAAGCCTGGACGATGGCTCGGACCACCCGGCTGGACATCGGTGTCATGGATCTGGCCATCAAAGTGGCCACGTGACGCTCTCGTTGCCAGTGCGGGCACGCTGGGTCTATGGCCGCGTGCCGCCCCCGCAGTTAATGCAGCGGGGTTTTCTCGCGCAGGTACCAGGCTCGTGCGACCCGCCGCAGCGCGTGCATCGGGCCGGAGTAGGACACACCTCAGTGGAATGCCCCAGGCTGGCGCACTTGGCACACTGGAGCGGCCGGGGACGGCAAGGGCGGACCACGAGCCTGCGCTTGTATATGGTGATAAACGCCAGTGGTGTCGGCGCCGCAAACCGGAGAGCGAGTGTACTGCCCGACAGCGACGCCGACACCATCGGCACTGTTGGGCCCGCCGCCGCCAGCAGCTCCTCCGCCGTCCTGGGCCCGTCTACACCGAAAACCAGGCCGGAGCTTTGGTTCCAGAGAGGAGGCTCCTTGGCGCAGACCGGCACACCGCGGATAACGGCTGTGGCTAGCAGGGCCTGGAGAGCATCGCTGGTCCCCGCATCCACTGCCACCACATTCCGCCGCATGTTTACCCGGACGGCGTCCGATCTCCTCGGCCAACTCCCAGCCCTGTTCCTTGGTGAAGGCGGTGCCCCGGTTCACCGGCCGAAACAGCACCATCCCCACCAGGCTGGACGGGACCTCCACGGCAGCCACGGCTCGCTCCAGGGCAGCTCTCCGACGCCGCTACGCCTATGATAGTGACGGTGCGCCACGGTACCAGGCTGGCCCCAGCATCAGCGTCGCCGCTGTCTACGGCGTATTGCTGCGGCGCACCGCGGAGTTGGGCGCGCTCGCTGCCAGCAGACGAGGACCCAGCCGCAGCCTGGTCTCGTGCGGCGGGATTTGGCAAGGTCGCACTCGGTTTTCTTCCCGACGACGTCGCCCTAGCAGCAACAGCAGCAGGCTGGAGGTGAGCTCTATGAGGTTCGTGCTGGGCAGGCCCTGCTCCTTCGAGTGTGGAGGGAGAGGGAACAGTGACGGTGCGGGGGCTTCGAACTTCACGCTTGGCCACCGCGATGTCCCTCTTAGTTTCCGCGTCCCTCTCCTCCTAAGACCCCGTTGAGCGGTGCCGTTTCCTGAGAAAAGACTCGTCCATCGGTTTGCACAAGTTCTCGGCTGCAGGTGTCTGCGGTACGTGAGCCCGCAGCAGCAGCAGCAGCATCAGGGGGAGAGGGTATCACAGCTGGTTCCCCAGGAGTAGCAATGGCGGCGGGAGGCGCAGGGGTGGCCAGAAATGTCGGGGAGGGAGCCGCCATAGAGTCCTGCGTCTGGTGAGCAAGTGCCATGGCGTCCCTCAAGGCTAGAACGCGTGGGCCCGTCGGCGACACGTCCAAGGCCCCGATGACCGACTAGAGGTTCGCCGAGGTGGTCATGAGCGCCGCCGTCAGGCACCTGACCGTGTCCCGCAGATCAGCGATCTCTGCCTGCATCCGCCGCATGGTGCTGGACGATCTTGCCCTGGATGTCGCTCGTATCCGTGAGCGCGAGCGGCCTGCCCTGGGTTGCGCATCGTCCCCGCCGAACGCAGCCTGTCGCTCGTTGTCGGTGCCTGTGGCCTCCATGGGGAGGCCGCGCAGCGCCGCGAAATCTTAGACCTAGCGTCAAAAGGAAAGCTAAAAACGCGTCTCCTCGCTTTTGAGCGGCCGCCGAAACTCCGAGAAAAGTGTCAAGTACCCAAATGAATCCTTGTTTGGATTCCAGCGCAGAAGTGCCGGGTGCAATGATGCGCTGTATATGGGCTGGGGAGCATGCTCAAGACTGGAATTGTTGCTGCTTCGAGTGATAGCAACGTGCAGAGTCCATCCTCGTTTCAGCCAAAAAAACTAATCGCAGCTAACCAGCACTACCCACCCGCTCAATGAAGCGATGGAGATTGTTAATGTAGCAGAGGAGAAACTGCATGACCAATACGTCAACCCAATGCCGCTCGTTTCTAACCTGGACGTGGCCATTGTAGCTTTAAAAGGAGGGTTCATCGTTTGCGCAGCAAGTCAGCGAATCCCATGCGAAAATTGCATTTCGCTCCTGCAGGCGCTTAAAAGCAACAATCCCTTACACGGTCTCATCGCTTACGAGGACCGAGGAGGACTTTACTATCCGAGCGAGGAGCTGGTAAATGTCCTGAGAGGGCTTCGGAGATTTGCTGAGACCTTGCTCAACAACAGAAGCTCTATTGCTAGGCCGTTAGAAATCTGCGTCGAAAGAAGCGTTCGGGCTCTCATAGAACTTCCTGTGCTCCGTTGCGAAAAGTGCGAAAAGCAAAAAAAGATGGTGCTGTATCCCATCGCAGAGAAGTTTATGAAGCCCATTTTCACGAACTATGCCGTTGGAGTGACGGACAGAAACAGGGCGACAAAGCTTCTTGAGTGGAAACCATTGTCCCGCAAAGTGTTGAAGCTATAACTGGCCATACCTGTGAAGCCGTGATGTCGTTCTTCGTGACAGTAAACAATGCGTAATAAATTTGCTTGCCCACAGTAAGGGTGAAATAAACACAGTTGATACGCGCACTTAAGTCTCTATTACGTGGGTCCTTTATTTTTGGATGTTTATCGAACCACACCGATCTCTCTTCTTCCTGCAAGGTGCCGCATCGGTACTGCAAGCTCTTTATAATTTACTTGGCACTGATGCGAAATATATTTGGCATCTACATGTGATAACCTGCTAGCAGCCACAACAAGTGGCTAAATATTAAGGCCCGAACTGTTGAACGAGAAGTCGCTGCTGCGCCCCGCCCACTGGAACGGCCCTTCCCGACCATAGAAGCGCCATGCGAGACAGTAGAGAGTCTTACCCTCGTATTCACAAACCAACCTTTAACTTCCCTTTCGGGGTCCTCACCTTTGCGGCTCCTTTGCGGGTTTCAGAAACCAACCTTACCCTTATACCCTCTTTAAACGGGCAGCCTTAACTGTGGTTAAGCTTAACTACAGTTAAGGCGTTTAACCACGGTTAGAGTTAACTGCAGTTCGCCGCGCTTACACACAGTTTAGCCATCTCGGTTAGTGCGACGAAACAGATCATGTGATACTCGTCTCATTGAAGTTAAAACGTCGCCCACTCGGGCGTATTATTAAAGAGGGCTACGTTTAAAAGAACACATAAGAGGAAAAACGTTGTTTCTTGTGCTAAGACCGGCTTAAAAACTTTTTTCTTTGTGCTTTTGGCTGTCGTTAGCCGAAATCTAAAAACAAGTTCTAAACAATGATCACACTCGATTTCGTAGCCGACTGCGCGTTCTGCTTTGGTTACTTTAGCCTCTTCCCCGTGACTGCTCGCTGCGAGGCATCACTGCTCACTGCTATCGTTGTTTGTTTTCGTGGCTTTTCTTTCACAGTGCATGCTGTGCTTGTGCAGTTAAGATCATTCGGACGTCTTGTGTGTCAAGCCTATGTTGGCCCTTAGCAGGCCTGTCGTGAACGAGGGCGACACTCAATTTTGGGCTACATTCGTGGCGCATCAGGCAGCGCTACAACGCCTGCGCGTACAGATGCTGGCGCTGAGCGCTGAAATTGTCATGCTTGAAGAGACGAGGAAGTGACACCGGGGGCGTCCGAAGCTCTTTTTGTTGGCGGCGGCGCACCTGTCCGTCCGTGATCTGTCGGCGTACCCGCGCCCAGACTCGTGGTACGAGACCACGCTTCCGCACCTTCCGGACAGCGGACTCCGAGAAAACTTTCGGATCAACCGCGGCACATTCCGGTACACGGTGTCTGTTTGTGGAAGCATGAGCCGGCAAGATACCAACATGCGGAAAGCGACTCCGCTGGAGAAACGAGTGGCGATCGGCTTGTACCGCCTCGCAACATCAGCAGAAGAGCGGACTGCTGCCAACTTATTTGGCGTCAGCACTGCGTCACTTAATTTAATATTTCACGAATTTTGCAGCGTGGTTGTGGAGCAGTTGGAAGCACGATTTGTGAATTTCCCAACACCAGCTGAGCATCACGAGCACATGTGCAAATTCACAGCAGTCACTGCGTTAATTTAACATTTCGTGAATTTTCCGGCGTGGTAGTGGAGTAGTTGGAAGCACGATTTGTGCATTTCCCAACACCAGCTGAGCTTTACGAGCACATGTGTAAATTCACAGCAGTCTGGTTTCCCTCAAGGTGTCGGTGCAGTGGATGGCTGTCATATCGAGGTGTGCCCCCCAAAGCAAGAGGCTGCTGAATAATACAATCATAAGGGGTGGTGCAGTGTCGCTCTACTTGCTGTCGTCGACCACACATACAGGTTCCTATGCACGAATGTTGGGAGCCCTGGTAGGAACAATGACCCGGCACTGTTTCAGAAGTCTCGACTGCCAGCTACTCTGGCTAGTGAGCTGTTCCGACAAGAAACATAGCTCATTGAAGGTGTTGGAGCTGGCAGAATTCTTGGTGATCAAGCTTTCCTCTTGCAGACGCACCTGATGAAGCTGTACCCCTTCCAGGTGCATCTGGGTCCCCCTCACAGACCTTTACCTACCGGCTGCCGAGTGCCAGACGTGTTGTCGAAAATGCTTTTGGATGTGTCAAGGCACGCTTTAGAATGGTGCTGAAGGGCCTTGAGTATGACATCCACAATGTCAGTTATGTGATCCGTGCTGCTTGTGAGCTGTACAACATTTGTGAGCAGCTTAGTGACCGCTGTGATTCAAGCTACTTTGGTGTGGTGCAGAGCGCTGATGAAAGGCGGCCTCAGCCGGTGTGCACCAGCAACCGGGAAGAGATGTCAGGTGTGGCTGTCGGGGCACCCTGGCCAAGCACCGTGCCTTGAGCTAGAACCCAGTCCGTGGGGAACTCAAGAGCAGCTAAGAAGGACACCTCTACCAAGAGGGAAGAGCCCTGAACAGAGCTACGCACACATTATTGAAGGAGCAGACTCTGGGTTCGGCTCACCTTAAATGACTACCATTGCACGCACATGATCATACTCCTTACTGGGGTGAAGGTTATGAGGGTTACAACTAGTGTAATTTTCGTAATGTACATGTTCTTCATAAAATAGGTTTGCTTTATGGAGTTTTAACGTTCCAAAGCGGCATGGGCTATGAGTGATGCCGTAGTGAAGGGCTGCAGAATTTTCAGCCACATGGGGTTCATTACATGCACTGACATTGCACAGTACACGAGTGTCTTGCTTTCCATTGAAAAGCTGCCGTCGTGGCCAGGCTTTCAGAAAATAGTCTTGCATTATATAGCTAATGTTAATTATTAGTTCTTGTTAAACTACAAAATGAAGTGGTTCGTACCAACTACTAGTATTCCTTATGACAAACAAACCTTCACCTACATGCAACCATCTCTAATGAACTAATAATGAAGATTTCATTACTTCCTGTAAACAAATCTTTCTTCAAACAGTTTCGCTCACAGACGATTGTGAAATGCCAGCATGAGCTTTCCATTTTTATATGATTCATTCTTCTTGAGAAAACGAAGCAGCAGGAAAAAACGGGGACGAAAAAGACACACATACGACAGGACGAATGCTGCACTTCCAACTGATTTTTATTGAGAATACCAAGCTTAAGTACAGCACTACTATCGCCTCGTGGCAATCAACTGCAATGATTCAAAAACGCCATTTCATTATCAAGAAGAGACAAGGAAGCGGTGCAGACACACTGACCACCTGCTTTTCTGATGTGATATGTTTCAATAATCTCTCTTTCCATCCGGTCTCTTCCACGCCCAAGAATTTTAGCTTTCCGAAATATGGGTTTACACTTACAATCCCGGCAGTGGATAGCATGATGGCCACTTTTCCCTTCTTTCACCAGATTATAATGTCCCTAGCTCTCTCATTAAAACAGCGTCCCGTTTGACCAATGTACACTCTATTGCAAGTGAGCGGAATGCTGTACACTACCTTAGTAGTGCAACGGGTGAAAACAAGTTGGTGGTTTATAGTGCAAATCGGCCTTTTCTTACTAATCATCATTGGGCAAACTTTTGATAGCTTGCTTGGGGCGGAGAAGAGCACGTTAACACCGTATCTGTTTCCAACTTTCTTAAGATTATGAGAAACTCTGTGAAGATATGGAATTACTTGAGTTGGCAGCTTCTGGTCTTGCTTATCCGTCTTTTTGATCCACTTTTTCTTTTGTAGCAGCGTCTCTGCAACAGCTGACAATAAATCTGGAGGAAAGCCTGACATGCGCAATCGCTCAGTTTGCATATGGACACTTTCAAACATATGATGATGACATGACTTTTCCAAAGAGGAATTGAGGCAATTCATGGCTATTGCTCTTTTGATTATTTTTGAATGAGCAAAAGTCGGATAAGCAAGACCAGAAGCTGCCAACTCAAGTAATTCCATATCTTCACAGAGTTTCTCATAATCATTTTCGCTTGTGACGGCTCTTTTGGGGTTCCCTTCTTTTGGCGCTTGTGCCAGCACCGGCACTGCTGCTTGCCGCTGCAGTGGCACTGCTGCTTACGCCAGCACTGGCTCTGCTTGTGTCGCCGCTGCTGTTGTCTGTGCTTTGCAGTACAGGTACTGCAGCAATGGCACTGCAAATGGGGGAGCTGGCCGCAAGTTGTGAGAGGTCGTGTCTTCTGCTTCCTTCAGGCAGGCTGTCCTCCCATGACAGGAGCACTTCTCAGCCGTCCGGTGCCTCATTGACAACTGGCAGCTCCACATGATGAAACATACAAGACAACATGTTATCATCTCAGAAAAGAGAGCAAATCATCCGCTTCATTAGAAAAACACGAACTTGTGATGGCCAAACTGGAAAGAAGGCAGCGGTTCAAATTTTTGTTTTTCTGAACATAACTAAATAGATATATGAAAATCCAGACATGCACATCAGCATTCCCTAGCCCCAACTTTCACATGAACCAATGGGTTCAGTCCAGTTTTTTCCTGAATACTGTTGAGGAGTGCGATCAGCTTCCTTTAGGTTGATGTGACTCGAAATATTTTGTGAAGGAGTTGGAGAATTTTTGTACGGCTCGTAGTGTTGGTGTTGTGATGAATGTTGGATTTTATGTCCTTTAAGTGACTTGTGGCTGTTGCGGCTAATTGTTTTATGGCCTTTATAATTGTGTGCCACTCCGGCTTGGGCCATAGTTATGGCTCGCACTATGTACAAATAAATAAATGAATGATGAGCTGAACAAGACAGTATACCAAACTGATAAATGTCAATAACAAGCAATATGTTAAACATTTGCAAGCATGTGGGGCATGGTTGACCAAGGGAAAAGCGAGCTGATGAGGTTGAGTTGAACAGAAGTACATGGAAAGTGAGTTGCGAACTCTGGAACATCAAAGCGCTGCGATTTGAAGACGCAAGTGCCATTTCCTCTCCCGATTGCCATTAATGCCCATGGTTGTGGGAGTAGCTTACTCTACATTCCCCCCCCCCCCCCCCAAATGTGTCCAATGGTTCCAAAGGAAGGATTGCTGGGTCAGTTGATTCATCATTCAAGGCTTAAAAACAGCACGAAAAATGGAATGATACAAAAAGCAGGAATATACAGCACTGAACCTGCAAATGAGTGTTTTTTATGTGAAATGGCAATAAATACAGAAAGCATGCACAAAGAGCTCATAGACAAAAACTTAATGCAATACAGATATTACTTATATACTTCGAACGAAGACAGCGCATAAATGACAACCACAGAAGAGGACACGACACAAAGAACGCTTCTCTTGTGTGGTTGTCCTTTTTTACGCTGTCGTTCATTCCCAGTATGAATCACCAACTAGCCCACCACTTTGTTTTATTGAATTACTTGGACATTACAGATATTACAGAGAAATTTATTATCTCTTTGCTACTTCCCTTCAGTGTTCCTGTAGAGAAACAACAGTTCGCAAAAACAGCTTATGATCCACAGGTTGCTGTATTACTCCACTGTATTCAAGCCCAGTTGCTAATAGAATCAATGGACGAAGATGAGTATCTATAAGAGAAGGATGAAGGTGAGGCTGCATGTGCACAGGTGTGAAAGATGAATTGTCTAACAGCACTAGCAATATTAATATATCACGCAAATAAAGGCACCGAAATTCTGGTGCGTACCATAACTTCATTTTACTAGAGATTTAAGTCGTATCCATCCGCAGTGTGTGCCTTTTGACATGATTCCCACCTGAAATAAAAAGGGCGTAACCTAAACCAGCAATGCACATTGAACTCCCTGTACAACAAAGAGGTCTTTTTTCTGGCATGGTAACATTAAGCGTATGGGGAGACAACCAGTTAACTACCGATATGTAGAATTGCTAGAAAAAAACAAGCATTTATGGACGAGCAGTGGGAGTTGCTTGGCTAATTGGTTCACGTTTCATGACAAAGAACAACAGCACAAGGCAAGCGGCAGCAACCAGCGCACACGTCTCCTGAATTACTGCTCCACGTATTTGCAGGCTACCCGACGCCTGTCATCTGTACGCGACAAGGTGCCGAGCCCGTCCACTGAGCACGGTGCCCGACATCTGTACGGGGCAAGCTGCCGAGCCAGAGGTGCACGACGAATAACATCGATCTCGGACAGCGTTCGAGAATCCTGCATAACGCCGAGCCTCACGGTGAAAAGCACGAACAATCGTCAGCGGTATCACCGACACCGTCCGGCGAATTTTCAGCAAGGGGCGTTTCCTTGGCATTGGCAGCAGCGGCAGCAACCAGCGCACACGTCTCCTGAATTACTGCTCCACGTATTTGCAGGTTGGTCGTTTTTTTCGATAGTTCTTGTTCCTGCCGCTGCTGCCAAGGCTACCGTTGAGTGTCACGCAATTATCATGTTATGCTGTTGCGCATGTCGACAACCTGTTGATGACAGCTGTCAATCACTGTGCTGCTCAGAGTGTGAATTTACGTACCATGTCGGATCATGTTCAGGCGTTTCGGAAGAAACGTTCATTTCGAAACGAGCAAAGGCTTGGAAGGCCTGGAGGTGCGAAACATGTAAGGGCAGCCGTAAAGCTGAGGATACACTGCACGGGCAGCAGTCCGATAGAGAACTAATCACTAGGCTGTTTTCAATGGAAAGTAAAATTGACTCCCTTCTGGCCATGTCCAGCAAGCTTGAGTCGCTTGAGTCGTCCGTCAGCCTGCTCTCAGATAAATTCGATGAGTTTCAAACACGTCTTCTAGCCCAAGAAAAGTCGACAAAGGATGTCACGAAGCGTGTAGAGCGGCTTCTTGAGAAAGCTGAATGGGCCTGTGAAATTGCACAGCTCAATAAGGACGTTGACAGTCTAGAATGGCGCAGTCGTCGACTGAACATCGAAATCCATGGTCTACCAGAGACGGAAAACGAGGACTTACTAAAGAAAGTGAATGAAATAGGCACAAAACTGGAACATGATGAGGTGTGCTCGAGTGACATAACAGCCCTGCACAGGCTTCCCGCGAAGTCGGGCAAAACACGGGGCGTAATTGTTCGCTTCGCAAAGCAGGATGTTCGTGATGCCTGGCTAGCAAAAAGGCAGGCGCTACGTGATGACAACACAGGAAAGTACATGTGTGAAAATATGACTCGGTACGCTCGCACTCTTCTGACAGTTGCCAAAGAATGGGCTAAGGAATCCGGCTACGCGTTCGTTTGGCACGTGAATGGAAATTTAAGGTGCTTGTACGGAAACAAGCCGGTGCACGAACAGTTGTCATCCGCGATAAGGATGACCTCGCCAATCTGAGGTGATAGCGCAGGCAATTGTATTTTCAAGCAAACGCGATGCCATTCATGTCCAATTTTGTTCACCATAGTGAGCAACTCAAGGATAAGCAGAAGTTTTCTTTATTTCATTTAAACGCCCAAAGTTTGCGAAATAAATTTGATGAGGTTACTTTGTTTTTATCAGATTCAAACCACGAGTTTGACTTTATTTGCTTTAGTGAGACGTGGTTCACATCTGACGACTGTTTTCTCTTGCCGGGATTTGATTGTGTGTCAGCGTGCCGTTCATCAAAGCGCGGAGGAGGTGTTGCTCTGTATGTGCGTTGCCAACTACCGTATCAAATTCTAGCAAACTATAACATTGTGAATGAAAATTTTGAGTGCGTCATTATTCACTGTTATAATATACTACTTGCTCTTGTGTACCGACCGCCATCTGGGTGTTTAAAGCAATTCATGCAGTTTGCAGAAGAAATATTTGAACGTAGCCTCGAGCTCAACCTCGAATGTGTCTTTGTTGGGGATTTCAATATAAATGCTTCTCCAAATAATATTATTTTTTTGCATTTCCAAGAGCTCTTTGAGTCGTATGGTTTTTCAAATGTGATTAATGATCCTACTCGCGTCACGTCAAATTCTGAAACAATACTTGACCTGTGCATTACAAGCTTCTGCCCCGATGAAGTTAAATCAGGTACAATTATATGCGATCTTACTGATCATTTACCCATTTACTGTCTGATACCTTCGAAGCAAAAACGCTCTTTTCTGGAGAAAGAAATATTGATTAGAGATTACTCGGAAAGAAACATGTCAAAGTTTAAAGAACTCATTATGCAACAGGACTGGGATAGCGTTACAAAGGAAAAGGATTCTAATAACGCTTATAAGGCATTCTTGATGTTTTTTATTTCTGCGTACAATGAATCCTTCGGTTTTAAAACTCTTAAGAGACACAAGAGAGCAAGAAAGCCCTGGATCTCGCACGACCTGTATAACAGAATAAAAAACCGCAACATCCTTTTTCAAAAGTTTTTAGACACACGAAGTGAAGGCGATCTCCGCGCATTTAAGAAAGCGAGAAATAAATTGAATGCTGATATTAAGAAAGCAAAGAGATCATACTATGTGAACAAGTTTTCCAATATTGCAGGAAATCCTCGTCTGGTATGGCAAGCGGTCAGAGACATCACGTGTAAATCGAACTCCCCAAAGCGGGTTTCTTATCACAGCGAATCTATGAGTGAAGAAGAGGTTGCAAACCTGTTCAACGAACATTTTATTAACGTGGGTGCTTCCGCAAATGACTGCGCTGCGATACCATGCGAGGAATTCGTCAAAGCACATTGTGAAAATACTGTATTTTTGTCCCCAACTGATGAATATGAAATACTGGACGTCATTTTGGGTTTAAAGAACCATTGCGCCTCTGGAGCTGACGATATTAAACCCGGTCCACTAGAAGCCGTGGCAGAAATAGTTAATAGTCCACTCACTCATATTCTGAACCTTATTCTTTCCACCGCAGTGTTCCCAGACGCAATGAAGTTAGCTCGTGTGGCTGTTATACACAAGGGCGGTTCCACTAACGATATGAACAATTACAGACCAATCTCGGTGCTCCCTATCTTTGCGAAGGTAGCGGAAAATATTATACATAAAAGACTAGTAAGCTTTCTGAGTGTAAATAACATAATAGCAAGTGAACAATTCGGCTTTAGAAAAAATAAGTCCTCCGAAATGGCCCTTCTTGAAGTGAAAGAACATATACTCGAAAACATTGAAAGGAAAATATTTACCCTCGGAATATTTCTGGATTTTAGAAAGGCCTTCGACTGTGTCCAACACGACGTGCTTTTAAGGAAGTTGCCATTGTATGGATTTCGCGGCAACGCATGGTCTTTAATAAAAAGCTACTTAACATCTAGAGCCCAGTTCACATGTATAAATGGCGCAAAATCCGACAGCAGACTTGTAAAACAGGGCGTACCTCAAGGGTCATTACTTGGTCCGACACTATTTTTACTATATATAAACGACATTGTAAACATAATAAATAACACTAAGTTAATTTTATATGCAGATGACACGAATGTGTTTTTCTCGGGCGCTGACGTTGTGGACGTGTTTCATCAGGCCAACGAATGGTTAACTGGACTGAACTTATGGCTTCTTTCGAACAGACTCCAATTAAACACAAGTAAAACTAAATACATACTGTTTAGACCGAGGGGAACCCATTCACCCACGAACTTGCACTTAAAATTTCATAACGTTACTATCGAACAATCGACTACAGTTAGATTTTTGGGGGTAATATTCCAGGAGAACCTTTCATGGACGCCTCACGTTGACGTACTGCGTAGGGACCTTGGGCGAGCCGTGGGAATTTTAAACAAGATAAGATACCATGTTCCGTCTGCTGTAAAAAAGCAAATCTACTATGCGCTTTTACATTCACGCTTCTGTTACTGTTTCCTAGTATGGGCTACAACGACTAAGACAAATTTGGATTGTCTTTTCTCTTTGCAAAAGCGAGCAGTGAGAGCAATAGGCAATTTAGATCTTTCGGAGGACACTGCACCTCATTTTAAAAGTAATAAAATAATGCCCATTCACAAACTCCATAAACACAAACTGGCCCTGGAAATTTCGCGTCTTCACCAAACAGATATAACATTTCAAACTAAATATCATGCCCAACCTGGTCCTTATTATCTACGACAAAACTTAATACCAAGGCCCCGTTCGCGTACAACATACGGTGATCAAAAACTAAGTTATTTGATTCCGGATTTCCTCAATGCGCATCCTGAATTAGCTGAGATACTGTTTACTGCCACCAAGGTGCAACGACTGAGAAGAACACTTAGAGACATTTTCTTAAATGAAAACTAAATACCATGCTGTGCTGATAATTTCGTTCGCCTTCACTCCGGATCTTTACCTTCACTGTGATGACTGTTTTTCATAACACCACGCTACTGATCCAACTTATTGTTTCTTATGTACCTGTATTTTTGTGTTTTTCATGCCCTTTCATATCATGCAGTATTGATGTTTCTTTTGCTTTGTAATTATTGTGCTTATGTTATGTTGTTTCCGCCGCAGCCAAGGGGGGCGCGGCCCCGTCAGGCATGTTCTATTGCCTTTTGTCGCGTCCCCCAAGGCATTTCTGTAACGGAATGTCTTCAATAAAGAAAGAAAGAAAGAAAGGAAGAAAGAAAGAAAGAAAGAAAGAAAGGAAGAAAGAAAGAAAGAAAGAAAGAAAGAAGAAGAAAGAAAGAAAGAAAGAAAGAAAGAAAGAAAGAAAGAAAGAAAGAAAGAAAGAAAGAAAGAAAGAAAGAAAGAAAGAAAGAAAGAAAGAAAGAAAGAAAGAAAGAAAGAAAGAAAGAAAGAAAGTGCCCATGTTTGTGGGAGTGGCTTACACAACTGCTCGAGTCTGTTCTTTATTACCTATTGCTGGCCAGCATTTTATAATGAGTATAAGTTCCACACTGAGAAATGAGCAGCAATAGAATTCTAAAGTGATCTGAACGACAGATTACACGCAATGGTATAAATCACAAATTACCTCTAAACTTTCCTCGACTCGCCCATCATCGTTGATGGGAAGGCAGCCGAGGAAACTGGAGCTGCCAGTAGAAAATCCATGAGACACCAGGCGACCCAGTTGAAGTGCCTGTCCATCTCAGCTGCCTGGACAAAAATGATGTGAACTATTAAATAAATGTGTTGCTAAAAAAACAATTGAAGGTTGTGATCACAGCATTTCTCTCAGTGGATTAAGCTCAACTGTACACATTCTCAATGCAAGAATAAAATTTCATAGATAAGTGTATAATGCATATGCACAGGTACTGCTGAAATTAATGCATGCAATTTACATTTGCAATGTGGCTAAACTGCATCCTGCTAGTTGCTGCTTTGCAATTGAAGCCACGACTGTGCATTATGGTTCAACTATTGTCATCCTAGCAATATCTTACTTGGTTAACTTCAAGATTTATTTCTTTCATATATCTTTCCCCGGCTGCCCTGTGTATACTACTTCACAAATGCTGCTAGTACTGAGTGAAGCCTGGTAAGGAAATATGAAATAAATCCAGGAATTCCATTAACTATATTGTTGCTCTAGCAGGTGGCCAGAAATAGCGACGCGTACAGCAATGCTGTCAGCGCTGCAGCTCGCAATTTGCAAATAAAAACGACGAACAACACGTGTGTAACGAGGAAGACGAAGTTTGCATGCAGCTTCGTGCACGCGTGCACGAGCGGAGATTCTAACTGCTGCGTATGCTGCTCCTGCCTGAGGACATTACTCTCGAGTCGTTACTACCTCAGCAATGCATTCTCATGCTCGTTTTCGACACTCCAGAACTGTTCGACGGCGGCGAAGAGAATCGATCGACGCGTTGCTCCAGCGACAACACATGCTACTGTCGCACATGCGAGGCTGACGTAAGCAGTTCAGCTGCACTATGAAAACAGCGCCAAGAACCAGATAGCACGAGCATCGTTCGGTAAAGGTCGCACTTACCGGTATTTCTTTCAAGTTTTCCATTTTCAGCTTCACTTTTTTGCTGGTGTATGGGCCTTGTCCCGGCAGCAGCCCGGCGTTCAGTTCGGCTACAATCACAGCATATATCCGAGCGTTGCGCGTGTTACCGTGTCAGATCCGTGTCAGATGCCGTATCAGGGCCGCGGTTGTTGAATCAAGCCAGATGACACAACTCTGGGAGGACGAGTCGTTCGATGTTGCTGCTGCCGCAGGCGCCGCCATCTTGTCGGTTAAGGTAGCAAACGGTGGTCAGCAAGCTCGGTTTGAGTAACGGTGGTTAGGTGGCATAACTGCAGTTTTGTCTGCCATGTGAGCGCGGCTAACTATAGTTACGGGGAACCGTAGTTACCTTAACTGTGGTTAAGGTCGCCCGTGTAACGGCGGTATTAAACTGCACCTTTAGCTATCATTTCGGCCTCGGAAAGGGCGCGTTCACAAAGGGAGCTCCTGGCCTACCTTTAGCAGCTCCTTTCGTCAATCCAACAAAGAGGAATACGACGACAGCTTTTCCGAGCTCGTTGAGTTCATGACATTTATGCAAGAAGTCGGGAATGACGAAGTTCCCCACCACGCGAAGCCGTCGCGGAGGGTACTTAGGGATAGCCAGAACCCGATGGAGCCTTCCGACGACGGCGAGTTCCTCGCGAGGTACCGGTTTTCGAAGCCTGCCGCACTGGAACTGCTGTCCATGCTTCCACAGCACCGCTACCCTGACGGACGAGGTTGTCCTGTGCCGGCGCCGCTGCGGCCACTTGTCGCCCTCCGCTTTTACGGTGCGGGGACTTTTCAAGTTGTGACCGGCGACCTCGTCAATGTCTCCCAACCCACGGTTTCCCGGGTTGTGTCGACTGTGTCCGCAGTCATAGCAGAAACGTTGTTTCTGGCACTGGTGACATTTACTGAAGCCGGAGATATGCACAAAGGGATGCACGCCTTTTACGGCATCGGTCAGTTTCGCGGCGTCATTGGGTGTATTGACTGCACTCATGTGCGGATAAAGAACCAGGGAGGAGAAAACGCCGAAGTGTTCCGGAATCGGAAAGGGTATTTCTCCTTCAATGTGCAGGTAAGAAAACCTTTAAAGCTACTGTCATATTTGTTCAGCTCATGTCAAGTATGTAATTTTCCCCGAGCGTCTTGCCGGGGTTCTTTATTTTTAATCGAGGGTGAAGAAAGGAAGGGGAGGGGAGGCTACAGAGGAATGCAACCGAGAGAGCAAAACTGCGCAAAAATGAAATAATTAACTATTATTTTCTTCTTTATCATAGCTGAGTATAAACAAAGCTGTAACACAAGGTATTCCACATAACTGCTTATTCAAGACATAATAAAATAAAGTGTTCCAGTATTTGGCAACCTTCACTTTTGTGTTCACAAAATGATTGAGGTAAGTGGTTTAACGAGTGAATTGTGCTTGTGCGTCGAAAAGAAATGCTTGCCAAAATCATATTTTCAGGTCAGCAGTCACGTGCGAGTAAATATTAAAATCATATTTTGTTGGCCAGAAGTCGCATGCTAGTAAGTAGATAGTACAACGGTCATCCACTGGTAGTGTGCAAGCTACTGACAGTGCTAATTGGGCTAGCCTTTTCCATTTGCGAGACTCCGAGGCTTGGCGGCGGCGAAATCAAAAAACCCATATCTACACATTGCTTTATTAGGCCCTGTGACACGCAGCACCTTTTTCATTTTCTGCACTACTCATTATACATTGCTTTATTAGGCCCTGTGACACGCAGCACCTTTTTCATTTTCTGCACTACTCATTGAGTGAGCATGGATTATGCATTATTTTAATCTTTCATTAGTTAGTTAATACAGTGACAAGAAGGTATTATGCGAAAGTAAAGGCTCAGTAAACTGGGTGCACACGGCATAAAGTAGATAGCTGTTATGAGAATGCTATGCTCAAAATTGCACATCTGTTCAATGTAGCTGCATTATTGTTGAATGGAAAGGAATTGCTATGCGTCATTTTAGTTTGTGACGCCATTTCGTCGCATATTTTCTGCAGGCAATAACTGGCCCTCAGATGTAGATTTTGATGTGTTGGCGAGCTGGCCTGGGTCTACGCATGACAGCCGTATATTTGAGAGCAGCCGTGCAAGGTTCCGCTACGAGGAAGGAACCATCCCAGGGGTGCCTCTCGGCGACATGGGGTATGCGTGCCGGCCTTACCTCATGACCCCCTTCAGGGAATCAGGACAGAGAGGCAGCCCAGAGTACCGGTAAGCAGTAGCTATTTGGCAGAATATATCACCTCACAATAAAACAAGAGGTGCTCTGAACATATGGAACGTTTGTTTTCATTTAGATACAACCAGGCACAGATCAAGACGAGAAATACTGTGGAGAGGGCATTTGGAACATGGAAGAGGAGATTCCCGTGCCTGGTCATGAAGCTTCAAATCAACACCAGAATGTCTGCACCCGTAATAACAGCTTGTGCTGCATTGCGCAATTTTGGCCGCCGTCGTGCTACAGAGGAAATGCCTCCTGCTCTGTTGCACACAAACACATGCAACTCTGGGCATCAACCAGAGCTGCAACCACTGCCTCTGGACTAGGAAAGTGGGTTCAGAGCCAGGGAAAGCATCATTCGGCACCACTTTACCCAAAATTAGGTAATATGAATGAATGTGACTGGCTCCTTCAAGAAACAATTTGTTTCTTTTTACTATCTGTTCAGCTTTTTCTTCAGTGCAGCAAATTTCAGCTCCAAAAGTTGCATTTTTGTTCGCACTCTGGTGTGCATGCAACTCCACTGCATTTTTCATGCGCAACTCATGCTCTGCTTTCATGTGTTTCACTCTTAACACGTATTCTTTTCTTTTTCGTTTGCTCACTGCTGCTACAGCCTGAAGACGGGAACTCAGCTCTGTGGCATGCACGGATTCTTTTGGGGCAGGCGCAGCCTTGCGTCACTGATAGCCAGCTGGCTGTGGAGCAGTAAGAATGGCTTCGTAGGTGGTGGCCAGCATCGCCGCATTGCGCTCTCGGTCACTAGTGGCACTGTTGCTCGTGCAGGTCCTGGTTGCTGTAGGCCTCCTGGTCATCTTGCGCAACCTCGGCACTTTCAGTCGCTTGACTGTTTTCCGTTGCTTGACACCATGGGAAGTCGAACTCTGAAGAATTGTTCGTAAATTAAACATGGTTCATTAAACTCTCAGTTGGTCTTGTGCTCATAACAATACAATATCACACTACGATCCGAGCAGAGATGTAGTAGTGTGCACAGCATCATAATGCCATAAATACGCCAGCTTATCTTCTGTGCATGAGAATTTTGCATTCAGAATGTGTAGCCATACGCATAGAAAGCAGCAGTGATGTTCCCCTAAGGCAACAGCAGCTGTATGTTAGCAGCCATAAACAACTATTTGGCAGTTTTAAAATAATTTCATGCCAGAAAAAACTACACAGGCTTACAAAAGGCAGGAAACAAAAGACAAGATGGAAACAAGAAACATCAGGTGGTATGTTTCCTTCTGTCATCTTGAGTAGTATGCAGAGAAAAAATTAAGGCAAAGCTAGATAGCTGCTTATCACAACACAAGCGTCTGCATAATCAGACTGATAGAGCACACAATCAGACTGATAGAGCACACAGATGAACCTGTACAGACTGGGAATGCTGATTTTTGCAAAGCACACAGCTGGCATTCATTTTGCATAGCACTGTGTGATATTACAGCAACATAATTCCCTCAGTCCGCAACCCACAAGGTTAAGCACAGATTATTATGGCAGGTAAATTGTACTGGGCAACATAATCCCGAAATATCTGCAACAAATTGGAAACTGCCTGTCCCTGTTGTTCTGCCTTTTCTTTTTCAGTCCAAATGAGGCTGCAAGATCCCATATTCAGTCGTTCATCCCTAAACTTCCACGCTTTAGATATCCGCAAGTAGAAGGCCGCCTGAACAAGCATGCTCGAGTTTCTCTTTTCAAAGGTTAAGGAAAAAAGACATGGCCATGCTGAGGTTAAAATCCCTTACAATATGCAGAGCTTATCTTGCTCTTGCTAACTGTGCAGGAATTTCAACTATGCAGTCATATGCTCCCTATTGTTGGATTATGGCTAAAAAGTTGGTGCCGGCTAAGCAAGTGTGACCGCAATTTTTATTCCTACTTCCTGATTCAATAACATGACCCCTCCGCATCCCATGCTTGCCGCTTAATTTGTGTGGCAGTTGCGTGGCTGACACAGCGGAATAATCATTCACCAAATTGACACGTTTTATTCACAATCAATATTGCGTGAGAACTGATTAAAAACTCCTAAGATTTATTATGAGCGATACTTCCAATACACATGCTCTAAACTGCAGGCTGTCTTTCACACCGGTATGCATAATCGGATATATATTTAAAAGTATATAAGCAAGAATCATACCATCAGCCTCCGCCTGTGGCTCGGACTGCGTCGCCTCCAGTAGTACGGCAACGGTCGGGGTGCATTGCAAAACCCCGCTGTTGCTGCAACGGCTGCTGTCACTGTCAAATGGGTTACATACCCTCGTCCCCATATGGGACGCCACGTGTCCAACGTGGTTCAACTCGTCGTCCAGCTGGCTCGGCGGTGGCAGGCCGCCCCTTGAGATAGGGCACAGAAATTAGGCAATAATGTTACTGAAAATTCCTTAATTTTCGAGTGCCTACAAACGAGGCAAATGTCACATGAAATCTATGACTTTAGCGAAACGAAGCAAGAACGGAGCCACAAAATGAACAGCAAAACGGGACCAGAAAATGAACAACATGACTGCGTGTGTTGTTCCTTGGCATCGTTTTCGCGTCGCCATCCGTGTTGCGGAAAGCTGCTTCGCAGAAAGCACAAAGGATGACAAAATTGAATGCGATGATGAAGACTGAAAGCAAGCAATTGCTTTTTTTTATCATGCAAAATAATGAAAGCAGACTTCACCTGTGCCGAAATCCCTTTCATGTCTGCTGCCTTCGCCCTTCGCCAGTTTTCTTTTGTTTTCCCAGACTTGCGCAGCTGGTCTTCAGTGCGGGGCCGACCGTCGGTGCGGCAGTTTTACTGCTCAGTGAGAACCTTCCAGGCCTATTTATTTTTGTTCAGGCGGGCCCCGTCGCTCTTTTTGCATTCGATTACAGACTTATGCATGTTTACCAAGTCTGTCAGGACGCGGCACTCGCTCCCTGTAAACGTTGTTCTTTTTTTTTGCTCCATTTACACGTGCTTCAAACAAATAAATAGACAATACAATTCAATATAATATATACAGATACAATATTATATATAGAGAAAGTTTAAATTCTAGATTTACTAATTAAAGAAAGCGCAAACAACCAAAAAGTATAACCGCACAAGCACAACACACGAAGTACATGCACAATGCACGAGGCACATGAAAATAAACAAAAACCGACGTCGACTTAACAAAGCTTCTTGTAGCGACGGCTGCCTATCATTGTGGCTAGATCAAAAGGAAATGTACGTGCGTCAAAATTAGAGATAGAGTACCTAATTTTGCCTAATGAATGTGTATCCCATCTCCCGTATTTGTTTACCTACTTCATATAGGATAGAAAAAGTTATGAGTGCATGCACTAATGGCGGAAGCTTTAATATTTTTTTAGCCTCGCTACACACTAAACACGAATGACACGAGATGGGAGGTTTATCCGTGTTCGTCCGCTTTAAAACACCGCATCGCCAGACGAGAACACCGGTAAAACGGTGCACATGATATCCTAAACACCGAAGCAACACCAGCTAGAACTGACGGTGTGCTAACGAGGTCCGCAATCGTTCATCAGCCGTCTCTAACGGAGTGGTTGTCGCCATTCGGAACCTTCCGAACGGTGTAGAAAAAAACACCGTACGTCAACTGAGACGGAGCGAGGTCGAATTCCTGCTGCTGTTCAAAAGAACGCGCCACTGGAACTGTGTACTTTTATCTGTTTCGCTTATTTCCGGATCGAAGCAGCAAGTTTTGGTTCCGGTCGAGATGCAATCGACAGCAGGCGGCGCAAAGGATCAGAAGACGGCGAGAGACTCGTGACTCGTGAGTGCGGACACTGTGACCGATGCGGCGTAGGCGCTAGGCCTAGCAGCGCCAGCGGGGTCGTCTCGGATTGCGTCGCAGAAATGAGTGCGGCGGGTTGTCTGCAGCCTCTCTTGGAACGGATATCGTGAGCGGCGACTGTGCGTTTGCCGCTGCTGCTTTTCGGTGCGCGACGGAGGAAGGAAAGATGGATGCTTAACCGAGTTCACTGAAGTGGGTATCGGAAACGACGGCTGAGCTTCACCCTGCTCTGGCTTGCGAATGGCGGTATGGCGCCGTTGTGAGCGAATTGAGACAAGCGCTGGCTTTGCCGCGCCCTTGGCCAGCGGGAGAGAACTTTCTACCTCGACACTGCTGCCCGGAACGATATTTTTGAATCCCTGCCGTCTCACATCCGTCTCGCCGTCATGGTAAGTGATTTTGCGTCTTAAATATCGTTGTACGATAAAGACGTGAGCAGGCTTGTGTGGAGCGCTGAAGCACTGTGCTGCGGAATGGAGCAAAACATTAGCGCAGTTTTCTTAACGACGCGCTGCCAGTGTATGGGTTGTTTTACATGACTATGCGCCAGCGCTTGAGCACCTGCATTGTCAGTCAATCCCACTGCCTGCGTTTAAGTTCGCCTTCATTCCGCAAAGCACCGTACGGGCGCTCTGTAGTGCAAGTCTGCTTGCGTCTGCACTGAAGTACAGCTTGCAAGCGGCTGTATGTTTTCGGCATTGTTATTTTAGTGCCCTCCGAAGCATTTGTGTCATTTTAGTTTGGATATGTGCAGAATTTTTGGCCACTATTAATTTCATGTATGTTCGCAGAACGAGGTATGCGGCATCGCCATTAACATAAAGAAAATCAGGTTGCTTTTTCTAAAATGCCATGGTTCCCCACAAAAAACATAATTTTCCTTATCGTGCGCATCGCAGCAAATGAATGTGCTCAAAGCCTCTGAAGTGCATACTTATATTCTGCCGTCATAGATTCGGCCGCCACATTTGGAATTCCAATCTGATTATCTGTTGCTTTCAGTCAATAGCGCAATCTCTTTGCCACTGGAACACGAGTGAAAGCGAGAAAGCAACGGCTGTTAGTTCTTGCCTTATGTTCTGCGGTTCATTGCGGCATAGCTTCGATGAGTGCAGTAAAAACCTGTTGTCACTATTTTTGAAAATATAACAGCTGCTTTAATTTCAAGGCATCACATACTACATTGCCTTGCTCACCTATCATCATTGGAGTCAGTAATTCGAAGTACATACATTTTGTTCATAATGATTTGCTTAACCTGTCTGAACAATGTTCTATACAGGTTCTAATCTATGAATAACTCCAAGGTTGCATCAGTTTAATCTACAAGCACTACCAAACACTTCAGAGCTAAGTCGCAAAGAAAGATGCCCCCTGCAGCACTTGTAGGTATTTTTGTGCAAATTATTGGTGGACATAGGCAGGAACTGAAATTTTTGTACGAAAATAGCAGCTCAGTATTTATGTGAGCATCTGATGACTACCTTTTAGGCACAGAATTTACTCAGATTTAGTCATGGATGTTGGGAGCATTAGCAAAGCTTGGTTTTTGTGATTATTTATTTTAGAATAGCGCTGGCACAAAGCCCTGGTGTTTTGTTATCTTGCAAAGAGGTGGGATGCAAACAGTGACAGTAAGGAGCTGCTGACCCCCATGGGATTTTCGTTAAAATTCAGACATAGTTACTTGTGCGATTAAAAAAGACAATAGTAGGAATAAGGAGCCAGTGTAACTGCAGCAACTATTCTCAGTTCTGAAAATAGAGTACTTTCATGACCAAACCAGATACAGCGTACTGACACGCTGCTATTTTGGGATTTGCATTGCTACTGTCTCATTTTCACGCGTGTTCATTACCACTCTATTCAACTAACCAATAATTCAATGTTGAGACGGTTTGTGGTTTCTTTAGGCTTGCACGAAATTATGGAGAGGCAATTACCATTACTTGCTTTTGCGACTGTTTTTTTTTTCATTTTATTGACAAATGGGAATGAGGTCTGGATACGGTGCAGCTATTTTTTATTTTCAGTAGGAAAAGAGTGTTTTGTGTTGTAGTCTTCGATGGCATCCAATCATTGTGGAGTGCTACTTCACAAGCTGTGTATAATGGCGATATACACTTTGAACAACACCATACCAGTTTTGTATTTTTAGGTCTTCATTATACACACGCAAATATGATTCATGGGGAGTACTGATTGTTGCATCCTGGGCTGTTATAGGTGCTCAAAATGTGATTGCCTAGAGAACATTTCCTTCTTCGATGCTCAGCAAAAATTCCTGTAGTCGCCATATGTATGAAATGTCACGGATAAAGCAAGAGTGGCAGATTATTTCGTGTGCAGCTGTACCTTTCGAATACGCACTTTGTATCACGCTCCCTTATGAGCAGCGGCTCACCATTGTTTCTTTAGCCTCTAGTTCGATTACAGTTAGGCTGTTGCTGCACTGGTTGCAATTAAATGAGATTGAGCAGCTCAGTTGTCTTATAGCTAGAATATGGTTTTCAAATCTTTGGCAGGGAGGCCATTGCACCATTTTGTTTAACTTTTGCATAGTTGTGGTGGCCCACTAAATGTGATCAAGGCTCTAATGAACAAATCATATGTACAGTTGCACCTCTGTAATATGGACAGTTTGGTTTCCGAGCAAATTCTCGCAAAGTGATTCATCCATACTAACGAATCATGAATGAAAAAGTTTTAATACAAAACTTGTCACCAAGGTCTCCTGCACATAGTGGTGGGCTATGAAGTTGAAGCTAGGCAGTGTTGATAGCTCGAAGTACATTAGTCTGGTTACCATTATTTTTAAAAATCGTTCAGTGACATGTTTGAACCTCGCATTTCTTTGACTTTATTCTTGAAAAAATTGGGTTGAGCATGGTTTTTCTTTGTAAAATTTGTCAGTTTGAGGAGGGGAGACCACCGCCTCATGAATTCATCCCTAGGATAATGTAGTCATAATGTGCACTATACTGAAATGCGATAGTATTTTTTTGCACTTCTACAAGTGTTAGAAATGTCAGTGATATATCGTTTTTAAATTTGCAGGACCAAGCACTGACAGCTGGCCTCCTCACCTATCAAGGAGCAGTTTTCCTGTTCATTGGCCATCACCCTGTAGTGAAAACCTCATGGCTTCTGTGGGGATTCTGCTGTTTGCAGCCTTCTAGGTGTTCCGTTTGGAAAATTTAAAGAAGGCACTCTCTCTGCTGATCTTTCTTGAGAGTGCTTTTAGATATTTGGCTTAAAATAAATCACGCTTCGATGGTTTTGAGCTCATCAGTTTTTAAAAACCACTTCGTTTTTCCTTCACAGCTGCCTCTTCTATCTGCCTGTACATGTTTTACATGTCAAGTTTTTTAGTACTGTTTAGAATACTGGCAGTGGAACACAAACTGTGCTGCTATAACTTATCAATGTTAACATGATACAGTTGGCCAGAGCGAAGAAACATGGAAACAATATAACCATGAATCTGTGAGAAAACTGATGTATAGCCTTTGTCAAAAAGTACAGAGCCAAAGGGTTTGGCTTCTAAGCCGTGTAATAAGGCCTCTGAGCATCCATGGATGCCCAACATTCATGGTGGTGAGGGCAAGTTTTTCTGTACCTTCAAGAGATCTGGAATGCTAGCGATGCACAACAAGGCTCAGAAACGAATTCCTTGGGCTCTAAACATCGACAAATACTGTACTCGCATTATGTGACAGCATAGAAAGACATGACAAACAGGAACAGCAATATTTCGTTGACCCTAAGAATCACCACCCCTCTGGTTTCTTGTCCCTGCATGCGGTAATTATGGTTTTTATCGTTGCATCTAGCTCGGACAGCTTCCTGGGAGCACTGTCAGCATTTTGTAATTTTTGGTTTTTAATAGACTTCCCATTCTGCCACGACACAATTGCTAGCATTTATACATATCCTTTAATTAGAAAAAAATAATGGTGATAATGGATTTGGTGAACAATTAAGTTTTGAAGCAAATATGTGCTTAGACACAGGTCTTCAGAAATTGAATTACTTATTTAATCACAAAGTTACTACTCCTTAGTCTGATCAGTTGCCATGGGAACTTTTCTGGAATTTTTCTTCACTTCGTCCTAAAGTGAAGGTATGATGAATGCTTTTCTCGCGATCAAAGAGAATGCCTGTGTCCTGAGCGCTTTGACCTTAGCCCATGTGTTTAGCTTTGCTTGTAGTGTGCACAGTCAGGTAATACCAGGTTGACTAATTCCTTGTGTTTCAGCATTAGTCATTACTTGTTCGCTAGATTGAAAAGCATGTGTGCATGTGTTTCTGTATTCTATTTTCCATATAAGTTATGAGTGCTGCATGTTGTTTCCAACAGGCTCCTTCAAATGGGTGGCTAACATATCTTTCGGGGCACATAAACTTTCTCTAGAGCATAGGCCTCCATATATTGAGTGATAAGTTTTGTTTTGTGTTCTTTTTATGTGATTGTGTGTTAAATTGAATGTATTGTATACGTTTTCTAATGTTATGTTCATCCTATGTGTTTCTCTAGAACAAACACAAACATTGGAGGTTGGATGCCTGTGATATTTTACTGTAGATTTAGTGGGCTGGTTTAGGATGTCTGTTTAGTATTTCTTTTACTGTAGTTTGTAATCTGCATCTTGAAGTTAGCCACTAGGGATTAGCCACTGGGAATTGTCTGGTGCATAACATTTTTTTAGCTAATCTTATCTGACAGCACCAGATAGCCTGAAGTGTAGTGAAGAAGTTTTCAAGTCAACTCTGCATTGTTTTTCAAGATTTGCTATTGTATCGTTTTGATTACTTTTAGGTGCTGATTTCAAGTTAGTCCCTATCTATAATACTTGTCCAAGAATTGTGGTTTCGAATGTTGTTTATTGTTCTCCATTTAAAAAAAATAAAATTGTAATCTACAGGTCTTTGCGACCTTTTCTTTACTTTACGCAGGCTCTTCAATTTCTTTTCAATTGAATAAGCTTGACATGTTAAGCAGCCTTTTAATGCTGCTGGTGTTAATATTTCAGATATGTGTGTAGGTTAGTAACTGACATTTGTGATAATCCAGTGCTATTTGTAGCGGTGGTCTGTGTAAATCAGTATTTTCGAACATCCAATGGAATGAATGTAAGTCGCATGCACAAGTTAAATTGCGAACAGTGTTTTGAGGACGTGCTAGTAACAATGCTGTGTAAAGTGCTTAAAACTGCATTCTTGAAAAAAAATGTCTACAAACTTACACAGCTACCTCGCACTATGAAGTAAAATCCAAGAACTATATTTTTGTTTGAAAATAAAACCACGGAGCACAAGCTATATGCAATGATTTTGTGTAATCCTTACTGCGACTCCTGATTTTATCGACTTCGAGGACTTGTAGACTGGATGAAAATAGTGCTCGAAAAATATTTCGAATGCGCGAGTGGAGCACGAAATTCAAAATTTTCTTTAAAAAGGTCCATTATGGACTGCAAAAATAAGTAACATTAATTAACGGATTTTAATGATAAAATATGCAAATGCATTCTTTTTAAAAACTTCGAAAGGCAGAGAGATGGCAAACATTATTGGTCCAATGTGGAGCTTCCCGCAAGTGGCTTGTGCACCATTCAGGTTCTTTAACTTCAGGGATTCGGTTTTTAGACCACAGTGAAGAGATGGTATACTTTTACGAGAAGAAAAACGAGTTGCAGGAATTTGGCACGTAGGTCCGTTACCACGGTCTTGTTTTCAGTTTCATTGCCTGTCGTCTCCCCAACTATGCTTTTCTTGCCCATTGCGAACCACCCCGTCAAGATACTTTCGGCTAGCGCCGGAGGCATGGTTTGTGTATTTTTAACAGAAGTGCCGTATACTCAGAGGAGTCAGATTAAAGACGTTTCCTTGCCGCCACCGCTGGTATCGTTTTGTTTCCGCGATGTACGGCAGTACGCGGCGACGTGACTGGGACGTCGTGTGTATGCATGGCGCCACGATCGTGCAACGCAGGCATCCAGGAGGAGGTAATGACAGCGGTCCGATGCACTTTATATCCAGCGTTCACGCCCCTCTCCTTACAGTACTACTTCGTGACGGCATAGACGGAACGGGGCTGGTGGTTATATCTCAAAATTGAAGTTCAATTGGACTTCGTTCATGATTACAAAGCGCATTCCAACCTCATTATTGTGATTAACTAGCGCCGTTCCGCCTATACAGTCAGCAGTTCTAGTAGCCCTGTAAGAAAGAGCAAAAATGCAATATAGAAAAACGGACCGCTGTCATCACCTCCTCCTAGATGCCGGCGTTGCAAAATCCGCGCATGCATAAACACGACACCACAGCCACCGCTCAGCGTATCGCAGCGGTTGAAACCTCCCATTGCAAACCGGAAGTGCATTGTATTTTTTGGTGTAAAAATCTACACCAAATATACTCCCATTGTCAACCGCAAGTGCTTCGTATTTTTTGGTGTAAAAATTTACACCCAATCTGCTCCCTTCGCCAACCGTAAGTCATCCGTATTTTTTGGTGCTGAAATCTACCCAAAGTCTAACTGTGTATATCGAACCTCGATTTGGGAGGACGCTAGAGGACAAGCCAAAAACACCCATCTGGGTTGATTTGTGTTTAGTGTGTACCATGCCTCTTCCGCGGGCAAGTGTGCTTTCCGTAAGGATGCCGAAAAGTAGGTTTCTGAAACGCGGCTTGACCTTTCCCGTACCTTCCACCGCTTCGGTAACCTTTTCGAAAGTCGCCTCTCGGGTGAAAGCACAGTAAAGGTAAGGCCCGTTTGTGAATACGGCGGTTACCCCCGTATTCGCTAACCGACCCTTACCTTTCCGTTAGAGGTCCTCAACTTTGCGGCTCCTTTGTGGATTTCAGAAACCAACTTTACCCTTAAACTGCACCTTTACCCGCCCTTTCGGTGTCGGAAAAGACGCGTTCGCAAAGGTAGCCCCTGGCCTACCTTTAGCAGCTCCTTTCGTCAATTCAACATGGCAACAGAGTATGATCGACGAACGCTTTTCCGATTTATCAAGCTTACGGAGTTAATGAAAGAAATCGATCAGGTTCCCCGTAGTGCGAATCCCGCATGGCGAGTGAGGGATCGGAAGTATCCGATGAAGCTGGTCGAAGACGAGGTTCTCGCGAGGTACCGCTTTTGGAAGCCTGCCGTGCTGGAACTCTTGTCTGTGCTGCCGCTGCACCGCTGCCCTAACGGACGAGGTTGCTCCGTGCCGCCGTTGCTGCGAGTGCTTATCGCCCTTCGCTTGTACGATGCGGGAACCTTCCAAGTTGTCACCGGCTACTCTGTCGATGTATCGTTGTCAGTGGTATCGTCTGCATCCGCCGTCATCCGCAGCAATATTGTTTCTGGAACCCGTCAAGTTTCCTTAAGCCGAAGATATGCCCAAACTAAAGCAGGAGATACATGTGCGAAAACTTCATCGGCGCGCCGCACTGGTCGCCGCTTGAGAACTGCCGCCCCACTGCAAGCAGGGACACACTGAGCGGCAAGTATCGATCCGCAGCTCGACTCAAGCACCGCCCAGGGCCGGTGTCACGCTTTGAAGTTCGCACCAGAAAATACAAAAAGATCGATGTTATCAGAAATGAGTGTTGCAGCGAAGGCATAGAGGCAGAGCATCCGCCTCGCGTGCAAGATGACCGGGGTACGGAATGCTGAAGCCGCGCAATTCTCCACCGAGTTTAAAAAAATAAAAATCTGCGTATCTATGCAATTGCATAAGCAGGCCTGAGGTGCGGCCTGATCTCGGTGACGAGAACCGAGAACGCACTCCCTCGCCAGAACAGGATTTGGCCACCCTTGTGTAGTACTTGGCCGCAACCTTCGATGAACAAACCAATTAACCCTCGGCCCTGAGTCCCCAGCGGCTGCGGAGCAACTGACCACGGCGGCGGTCAGACCTGTGACGCAGCGGAGGGTGCTAATTTCTGGCTCCGCACAGCCTGCCATTGGAATCTGAATCTGGCAACGTTTAACCCTAGAACTTTATCTAGTGAGGCTAACCTAGCCGTGCTGTTCGAGGAACCAGAGGGAATTAAATGGGATGTCATAGGGCTTAGTGAAGTTAGGAGGGCAGGTAAGGTGTATACAGTACTAAAAGACGGACACATACTGTGCAATTGCGGACTAGCGGATAGACGAGAACTATGTGTAGGATTCCTCATTAATCAGGATATAGCTGGCAACGTAGAGGAGCTCTATAGTATTAACGAGAGGGTAGCAGCTATTGTGACTAGGCTCAATAGGAGGTACAAGCTGAAAGTGGTGCAGGCCTACGCGCCTACATCAGCCATGATGACGAAACCGCTGAAAGTTGCTATGAAGACGTGGAATCGGTAATGAATAAAGTAAAATAACACTACACTGTACTCATGGGCGACTTCAATGCGAAGGTGGGCAAGAAGCAGGCTGGCGACTACGCGGTAGGCGACTATGAGGTAGGTTCTAGAAATAGCAGGGGGGAGTTTCAGTACAATTCGCAGATGGAAATAACTTACTGATCATGAATACTTTCTTCCGCAAACGAGAGAACAGGAAGTGGACCTGGAAGAGCCCCAATAGTGAGACTGAAAATGAAATTGACCTCATACTATGCGACCACAAAATGGTAAGGTCCCGAATTAACTTAGACATGAAAAGGGAACGGAAGAAGCTAGTGAAGAAAAAGCTCATTAACGAGTTAGCGGTAAAAGAGAAAGTACAGGAATTGAGGATGTCACTTCAAAACATATAATGGGCTTTAATTGAGAAAGACGATCTTCATGTTCATACAATGAACGATAATCTGACAGCCATCATTACGGAGTGCGCAGTAGAAGTAGGCGATAGGACAGTTGGACAGGATACCAGAAAGCTATCTCAGTGACGAAAGATCTGATGAAGAAACGCGAAAGCTTGAGGGCGTCTAACTCTACCGAGAGAATAGAACTGACAGAGCTATCGAAGTTGTTAAATAAGGGCAAGGTAGCCGACATAAGGAAGTTTAATATGGAGAGAATCAAGCATGCTCTAAAAAACGGAGGTAGCTTAAAAGCAGTGAAGAGGTAACTAGGCATAGCTAAAAACCAGATGTATGCGCTAAGAGACAAGGAAGGCTATGTCATTAGCAATATGGATAAGATAGTTAAAGTAGCCAGAGTTCTACACAAATCTGTACAGTAGGCAATGTAATCATAGCGCTATTTAGAGAAACAGTAGCTCAGAGCAATGTGTCATCCCGCCAGTAACGAAAGAGGAAGTAAGGAAAGCCTTAGGAGCAATAGAATGGGTAAAGCAGCTGAGCAGGATCAGGTAACAGCAGATCTGTTGAAGGATGGAGGGGAGATCATTCAAGAAAAACCAGCCACCCTGTATACGCAATGCCTTATGACCTCAACCGTGCGAGAAGCTTGGAAGAATGCCAACATTATCTTAATTTATAAGAATGGAGACGCCATGGACTTGAAAAATTAGATTGATCAGCTTACTATCTGTTGCTTACAAGGTATTTACTAAGGTAATCGCTAATACAGTCAGGGCAATCTTAGACTTTAATCAACCAAATGATCAGGCAGGCTTTCGTAAAGGATTTTCCACAATAGATCATATTCACACTATAAATCAGGTGATAGAAAAATGCGCAGAATATAACCAACCTCTATATAGCCTTCATTGATCACGAGAAAGCATTCGACTCACTGGAATCCTCAGCAGTCATAGAGGCATTTCGTACTCAGGGTGTAGAAGAGCCTTATGTCAAAAGACTGGAAAATATATATAGCAACTGCACAGCTACCATAGTCCTCCATAAAGTCAGCAATAAAATTCCAATAAGAAAGGGCGTCAGGCAAGCAGACAAAATCTCGCCAATGCTATTCACCGCCTGTTTACAGGAGGTATTCAGACACCTGAATTGGGAACAGTTGGGAATAAGAGTAAATGAAGAATACCTAAATAATCTGCGACTCGCTGATGACATTGGCTTGCTGAGTCACTCAGGAGGTGAACTGCAAATCATGATCAATGAGCTAGACAAACCGAGCAGCGTGGTGGGCCTAAAAATTAGCATGCAGAAAAGCAAAGTATTGTTCAACATTCTAGCAAGGTAACATCAGTTCACAACTGGCAACGTGGTGCTTGAAGTGGTAAAAGAATACGTCTACTTAGGGCAGGTAGTGACAGCTGATCCAGATCATGAGAGGGAAATAACTAGATATATAAGAATGGGGTGGAGAGCATATGGCAGGTTCTCTCAGATCATGAATGGCAGTCTACCAAATTCTCTCAAGAAAAATGCGTACAACAGCTGCATCTTACCGGTACTCACCTACGGGAAAGAAACGTGGAGGCTAACGAAAAGAGTACAGCATAAGTTAAGGACAACCCAGCGAGCCATGGAAAGAAAAAATGATAGGTGTAACGTTAAGAGACCGGAAGCGGGCAGAGGGGATGAGGGAACAAACACGGGTTAATGACATCCTAGTCGAAATCAAGAGGAAGAAATGAGCTTGGGCAGGGCATGTAGTGCGAAGGCAAGATAACCGTTGGTCCTTAAGGGTAACGGAGTGGATTCCAAGAAAAAGTAAGCGTAGCAGGGCACGCCAGAAGGTTAGGTGGGCAGATGAGATCAAGCAGTTGGCAGGCAAAGGGTGGATGACGCTGGCAAAAGACAGGGTTAATTGGAGAGACATGGGAGAGGCCTTTGCCCTGCAGTGGGTGTAATAAGGGTGATGATGATGATGATCATGATCATAAATACCACTTGATATCCTCGTGCAGCGCAAAGCTTGCCTGAGCAAGTAGCGCGCTTTCGGCTACACCACCACACTGGGGCGCGCCGCATGACGAACTGCGCCCGGCTTCCCTGATCGTCGCTAGGCCAATAGCCTGTTTCTCATCGTCGCAGCAGCGGGCAGCGCTTCGGAAGTCGCCTGCACTATAATAAATGGCGCACTGTTCATATCACTTTGCTCTCAACAGCATCATGTGAAAATAAACTAAAAATATGGTAGATTTGCGCGACGCCTTGGGCCACGCAGCTGGCGGACGCCAGACGAGCCAGACCGCAACGGCGGGCCAACGGAAGCTGCGAGGCGATTTTCGCAAGAAATTTGCTCGTATCACAGTTGTAACTTTTACCAGCAACTTAGTATTGGCCTGTACTCCACAAGAGTGATATATTTGTCACATTTTTCTATCCCAGGTTTTATTATTTACGTCAAGAACAATATTCAGCGCATTTTTATGACGCCGGAGCAGGGGATTCAGGTTGGTCGGCCGGCGTTCTGGCTTCGTGTACTTCACGTTTGCACCAGAAAAAGCAAAAAAGCCATGCTATCAGAAAGTCTTTCTCCTATATTCGAGCAATCACAGCATGTCTGCGGAAGAGCCCTGATTTCAGCAGCGACGCCGCCTGCGGGAGCGCCGGGCTAAGCTGCTTCCTGGCTGCCCTGCTCATCGCTACGCCTAGCTGATTTCGCATCGACGCCGCAGCCGAGGGCGCTTCGGAACTGGCCAGCGCTGTAATAAAAACACTACTCTCGTCACCCTTTCACTGCGAATCATCCTATAATAAAATATATTCACGATTTCCGCAATGCCTTCTGCAGTGGATCTTGCAGAATTAAGCCGAAGCCGAGCCGCACAAGGCAGCAGCAAAGCGGCTATGGGATGAAATTTTCTTTTATCGCAGTTGTCGCTTCTACCAGCATCTCCGTATTGTCCAACAATCCTCAGAAAAGGTATATTTTTGACATTCAGTGCAAAATAAAAAAACGAGCACAAGCACAGCACACCACGATCGAGGCACACGAAAATAAACATACACCGACGTCGACTCAACAAAGCTTTTTGTAGCGACTGCTGCCTGTCATTGCGGCTAGACCAAGAGAAAATATGGGTAAAAATTTGAGTCAGGCTAGTTAATTTCGTCTACTGAATGATTATGACAGTTTCAGTATATGTTGAACTGCTTTCTATAGTATGCAAAACAAGTTGTCAGTACATCCACTGATGCTTCAAGCAATAATATTTGTTTAGCCTCGTTATCATGCCTCTACATTCTGTGGGTAGTTGCGCTTTCGATAAAGCTGCCGAAAGGCGGATTTTTGAAACACAGCTTGGCCTCTCTTTTGCCTTTCGCTTTCAGCAACCTTTCTGAAAGTCGCCCTTGGCGTTAAAGTAAGGTAGAGGTAAGGCCAGTTTGTGAATACGGGGGGAAGTCCGAGGAATTCAAGATGTCTGCGCACATAGTAAATCGATATAGCAACCCAAATGGTAATTGACTGGTGACGTCATTAGTATATCGAATTAATGATTGATTGGTGATGTCACTGATTTCGGGACATCATAATTATCTAGTCACAAGACTGTTTAATTCCTTATGACTCAGTATTTAATTAGGTCATCATAAAACAATTTAGATATTTGGAATCCTCTAGATGAGTAGAATACGTTAGAAACTAAAATTAACTAATTAAGTTAATATTTAGTTGTGGTTAGGCTTGTATTTAATTGCTTATAAATATTTAACCACTAACGTCATGATTAACTAATCGCATATTCGTGAGGGGCTCGACTAGTAGACATGTCAGACGCCAACATCACCTAATTAGGTTAATATGTAGTTAGGTTAGGCTTAACATGGCGGCCGTGACGTCAGCACTCAGCCGCTCCCAATTTCATTCTTCATGGCGACCGGGCCCCTGCCGCCTTGAGGTAAGGAAAGATGGGTCTCCAAAGAGTCGAAAAACTTTTTCGACCCAAATGGGTCAAAAATATCCAAACTCAAGGCGGCAGTCTCCCGCTCGCCCTGAGGTATGGAAAAGCAGCCAAATCACGTGGTAATACATCTCATGGACGCTAGATGGCACCACCAATCAGCTAACGCTCGTTGTTTCAACTTCTTCCAGACAATGGCGGCATATTTTACATTACTGGCGACGACGAGATTGAGTACAAATATTTTGTTCGCTGCTGGCTCAGGTGACTGAGAGGAACCAAGGTTTCCTGTGTCCTCACGCGGACAGAAATATTCGCTGAGATACCAAATTTCGATGCTGTCAATCACCCTACTTGCAAACCGCAGAGTGAATCTGCAAGTGAACTAGAGCAAGGAATCCCGTTTTTTACTGCGGCAGTTTGATCAGCAACTAGGTCATCAACATTAGCGCTATGTTTTGCTGAGCAAGCTCATCATCTCGGTGTTTACGCTGATCCCTTACAGCAAGGAAGTAGCCATAACTAGTATAAAATAATTTAGCTCGTCTACAAGCTTGTTTTAATCGCAAATCCGGATGGATAATCTACTACACTGAGCTTAATTTAAATCCCGCTAACGCTGAAATAACCTCAGGCATTGCATGTGCTATCGATGAGATAGAGACTGTTAGGTTATATACCGCTGTAAGCAAAAAAGAGAGAAAACATCTTTTTGAACGGGTTATGTTGTGCTCTGAAGACGTTTTTTTGAGTTCTCCTTATTGTGGTTAACAGTGCTGCCGGTGGCTTTTCGTTTCTGATAGACCATCTAGGTGTAACAAAAATTGGTTTTTCAGGAAAGGAAATGACTCAGTAACTGTCTCACATATCTCGGTGGACAACGCAGTTGTGCCGTAAGAAAAGGAATGAAGGAGGGAATGAAAGAAAGGAAAAAATTATGAGATTACTGCGGCACAAGCTTTTCCCTCTCTTTACACAACTTCAAATTTCGCACCAGGCTTTAGGAGGAGAAGGAGGTAAACTTTATTAAAGAAGAAGTCTAAGGCGCGGGTTGCGATGACGTTCCCCTCCCCGCGGCGGGCTCCTCTTCTAGGCCGGACGCCAGGTGGCCGACCGACGATGTCGTTCGGCGACCTCTTCGGCCCGCTCCATGACTCGGCGTTGAACCTCCGGGTCCGAGCTGAGCAGCACGACGTCCCACTACGATTGGGTAGAGAGCTGCAGACTGTTCGACGGCTTGTCTTGATTACATGAGTATAGGATGTGCGGTGTGTCTGCCTTTGGTGTCCACAGAGAGAACTGGCGGGGCTAAACTGCTCTGGGGACCATATAGAGTACATGTACGGATTAAAGAAAGTGTCCGTTTGGAGCTGCCGCCAGCTGACATGTGTTTAATTAGAGATCTGTGTGGTTCTGGGAAGATTTGTCTATCTTTCTTGAAGTAGGTAGTAATTTCTTTGTAGAACGTCATTCGCTCCCTGGCCGACCTGAGCTCGGGGCAGCGCACCTCTTGGTTAACTATGAATCCTCGGGCAAATTGGTGCGCTGCCTCGTTTCCATTATGGTCCGAATGGGTGCGGACCCAGATCAATGTGATCTGGCGAGTATTGGAGATTTTTTGTAATATTTTGATGGCTGCGGGGGGGATCCTTCCTTTGGCAAAACTTCGAATTGCGGTTTTAGATTAGCTGATGATGTATTTGGCAGTGGTGGAGCTAATGGCTAAAGCTATGGCAGCTTCTTCGGCCTCCTCCGAAAATTTTGTTTTATCGATTGTCGCCGATGCGAGGGGAGAACCTCGATGATCGACAACTGCCAGCGAAAAGGCATCTCTGTCCGCGTGTTCTGCCACGTCCACATGCGCCGTGCCTTTCTGAACTGAAAATCTTTCGTGACGTTTTTCTGCCCAGCCTTTCTTCTGTCCGTATTGTAGTGTGGACGCATGTTTTTGGGCAGAGGATGGACTATTAAGTGTTCGTGCATTAACAATAAGACACTCAGAAACCTAGACGACGCTTCTATCACAGCCCTCATGGACTTTGCGAACGAGTGTTCGAGGGAGGGAAACTCCAGCGTCTTGGAAACATACCATCGTTAAATTCATCCCAAAACCGGACAAAAAGTTCGTGCTCGAAAACCTCAGACCTATTTCGTCTACTTCTTGCATATGAAAACTGTTAGAGCACGTCATACTAGACAGACTGCAGTCCCACATGCACAGAGAGAATTTATTTCCAAACAATGTGGTCGGCTTTAGATCACATTTATCAGCACAGGATATGATGCTCAGACTAGCAAAAGACGCCCTATCTCAGGAACAAGAAAGGAGCACAAGGGCAATTCTAGCTCTAGACTTAACCAAAGCATTTGATAACTTCAAACACAAAGCAATCCTAGATTCTCTGTCACCATTGAATGTAGGCGAAAGGATGTTTAGCTACATCAAGGACTTTCTCTCTGATAGAACGGCTAAAATTCAAATTGGCACAATCAAAACCGACACCTTCAGTTTACGAGACAGAGGAACGCCGCAAGAGATCTGTCCTGTACTCCTTCTTATTCAATATAACCCTCATAAAAATGGCACACAAACTCGTCAAAATCCCAGACCTAGAACACTCTTTGTACGCGGACGACATCACCCTTTGGACCACCAAGCGGAATATCGGCACGATACAAGACGCTACAACAAGCGGCAGATGTATTAGTAGAGGAAGCACAAGCCGCGGGGCTTGCGTGTTTCCCCAAAAAACCTGAACTCCTCATCCTACACCCAAAGTGTTAAAGAAATATTAAAGTGCCTGAGATCAAAATCTACGAGGAAAGGGCAGCCATCCCAGAAGTGGAAACACTAAGAATATTAGGAATGCTGATACAGTCAAACAAAAAAATGACACACTAATTAAGAAACTGAAAAACACCGTCAACCAAATCTCCCTCCTCATGAGACGCATCGCGGATAGGCGAGGAGGAGTTAAAGAAGCCGAGACCAGGGAACTAATCCGAGCCTTCGTTCTCAGCAGAGTCATCTACTCTGTAACATACTATTGGGATTCAGGTAGCGTGACTGGGCCGGAGAAGAGACGAGGACGATCGGAGGAAGAAATCTTGGAAAACTTTATGCAAGGACTATTTACGTTATGTACAAGTACGGGCAGCTGAGAGTGCTTCTCAGTAAAGAGAGCTTCTTAGGAGTCGGGAGTCTCCGATACCTAAAAAGAAGGGAGGGGGGAGGCTCTCTTCTCGCCTCAAACCAGCAGCTCCTTAAATACTCTTCGTATTCCCCAGATCCCTAGCTGCAGAATACAGTTCTAAGAATGATGTCCAATCACACGATGGCACTGATGGTACCACCCACGGCAGGGCGGCCCTGATGTTTCTTCGCAGCTCGGTCGAGGGAAAGGGAACAGGACTCGGTCGCGTTGTCGTCCCCGCGGCTTCCAGATGGCCGCGCACGTGCGTATGGAGGGCACCTGCATGACACAGGAATGCAGGCTGTCTCCCCGCACCTGTCGAAAGAGCTTGTACTGGTGACCGGAACGCGGAGGCTCTGTCGCAGGTGCGGCACTCAGGCAATTGTTCAAATCCAGCGTGACTGAAGGGGACCACACTGATACCGCACTTCGTCGTGGCGAGGACCGGAACGAATACGCTCATGGTCGTCGCTGGCACTCCTGTTGAACACGTGGGGACGCTACCGTCGCTGCTTCCGGCATTCCTGTTCGAACACGTGGGGACGCTATTGCCGTCGTTCCCTGTGGCAATCCTGCAGTCACGTCTCCCCCGGAGAGCTCACCCACCCTCGCGGTGGTCTTCATGGAATACTCCCCATTCCCCACTTCGCCGAGATCCAGAGCAGGAAGGAAGCGCGAGCACAATAGCACCCCCGCCGCCAGATATTGCGCCCGGAAGACAAACTGCTCGCACGTAGCTCGGCTGACTGGGCGTACCAGGAACCAGATGCTCTTTGGGAGTTTTCTGATGACCTTCAGTGCCGAAGCTCGGCATCGCTTCCCCTCGTCAGATGGCCGTTTTGGGAAATTCTCTGCAATGCTAGCCAAAAGAGATCACAGACGCCAAACCACACCTGACAATAGCACGTGCCCTCAGAACCCACTCAACCCGCCAGACCAAAACTCGGGGCCAAAACTGCACTTAGCAAAAAAACTTCAACTAAATGTTGAAGGGATCAAACGTTTTGCCTGAATGAATACAAGGTGTCTCCCGATGAGTAGTATTGACAGGGCACCTGTCCAATTCGTGTGCTCCCGCTCGAGGCGCACTTGGATAGGAAAAAAAATTTCCTAAATGAAATCAGGTTGGTGCTTAGAGGGCACGCGGTACGGGAATAGGTGACTTGATTTGGCCTACGTGGCGTTCAATTTTGCCCGCCCCAATACCTAGAGGCAAGGTACGTTACACCACTCGCTCTTACTTATCCTTGGCCGAAATATGAAACGTACTCCTAGGTATGTTACCTGATTGTGAACAACATTACTGTGAGAAAGTGGGAGATATGCGCTCTCCATTAGAAAGAGATTATGAAATAAACCTCCAAAACTACAAATTTGGATAGAGCCCCTTTTGTAAAATCTTTACTAGCTAAAAGGCTCGGCTTAGCCCGTCGGCATTTGTGTGGAGCTTGCCTTTCTTGTAGCGAACCTCGAAGCTTTGGTGCTGGAGTGCCAGGCTCCACCTCAGTAGATGACCATTTTTGGGCGACATATTGTGCAGCCAAGTCAAAGGGCAATGGTCCGTTTCAACTTTGAAACGGGACCCGGAGACGTAGCATGCCAGTTTGTCTATCGCCCAAACGAGGCATGCGCATTCTTTTTCAGACGTGCTATACGCCTATTCCCGCGTGCTGAGCTTGCTGCTCAAGTAAAGGACAGGCCGTGTGTGCCTGCCATCGCTTTCCTGGCAAAGAATAGCGCCTAACCCGCGGTCGCTGGCATCACATTGTATGGTAAAGGGTTTCGAGAAATCTGGCGCAGCCAGTATTGTGCGCTCGCTTAGGGCCGTTTTCAGACTCTGAAATGCCTTCTCTTTCCTTTGGTCCCAAGAAAGATTGGCCGGCGGCCCACTTTTTCTCAGCGCGTCGGCCAAGGGGTGGCTAAATCAGAGTAGCCCTTTACGTAATGCTGATGATAGCCTGCTAGGCCAAGAAAAGCCCTGAGTTCCGATTTTGTGGTTGGGCGACGGTACTCCACCACGACAGCCACTTTA
Source organism: Amblyomma americanum (assembly GCA_030143305.2). Classification (NCBI taxonomy): domain Eukaryota; kingdom Metazoa; phylum Arthropoda; class Arachnida; order Ixodida; family Ixodidae; genus Amblyomma; species Amblyomma americanum. Next base: position 77,965 of record JARKHS020008350.1, read on the forward strand.
AGTTCTGCAGGTCTGCGTTGGCCTCGTCCAACCACGTGCCCAAGATAGTTCACTTCGGCGCCCCCCAGGTGGCATTTTCCCGCCCTAACGTCAAACCCGCCTCAAGCAGTCGGCTCAACACAATACGCAGGTGTTCAATGTGCTCCTCCCAGTCTTGTGAGAATACGGCGACGTCGTCAAGGTAGGGGAGAGCGAAATCTTCAAGTCCCCGCAGCACTTGGTCCATTAACTTTGAAAAACAGTACGGAGCATTTTTCAAGCCGAAGCTCAACATTACAAGGCGAAGCGTGCCCGCGGGGGACACGAATGTTGCGTACCTGCTGGCGCGCTCAGTGAGTGGCACCAGCCAGTAACCACGAACTAAATCCAGTGTGGATATATATTCTGATTTGGCGACTGTTTCAACCCTCTCCTCGATGTTCGGAATGTGGTAGGTCTAGTCCACTATGAATGAATGCAGTCTCCGGTAGTCCACGCAAGGTCGCGGATTCTTGCCTGGAACCTCTACAATAATGATTAGTGACGTATAGTCACTTTCACAGGGCACTATGGCGCCAAGTTCGCACATACGGCGGATCTCTGTCTCAGTGATTTCTTTTTATCTTGGAGAGACACGGTACGGTTTGCTCCTGATCGGCTGTTCGCTGGACAGCTCAATGTCGTGTTCGACGAGGGTTGTTTTTCTTGGCTTGTTTGAAAACACCGCCTCAAAGTCGCGGACGACGTTTTTCATGTCTCCTCGTTGATTTTCCGACAAACGTGGCTCTCTGTCGATTGAATTTAGCAGCTAATTCGCTGCCTGCTCGTCCTCATGTATGACATAAGGTATGTTTGAGACCTCTTCCTCTGGCATGTTCAGCGCCATGTTAACCATGACCTGACGCTGCACAAAGGCTTCATCAAATTACTGTGGATTATCCGATTGTGTTTGTTCTTAAATTTGACCTCATAGTTGGTGTCAGAAAGCTTGGACACCACCTTAGCTGGCCCATCCCATTGCACCTCATGCTTGTTCCTTTTTGACGGACGCAGCAACATCACCTGGTCACCAGGTTGAAAGGTGCGCTTCCGTGCCAATTTGTCGTAGTACGCTTTAGACAGTGACTGCGCTGCTCTGACATTTGCTTCCACGAGGTCTCTGGTCTTCGCAAGTCTTTCCAGTAGTTTCAGGGCGTATTCCACTATACAGAGAACCTCTCCGTAACCCTCCGATGACTACCTTAGCATGGGGTCCTCAAGTCACGCCCGTAGATTAGTTCAGCGGGGCTAAATTCTGTGCTTTCGTGGGGCACGGATCTCATTGCAAAGAGTGCTGCTGGAATGCAGCCTTCCCAATCTCCCTTATGCTCAAAACACAGAGACCTAAGTATCCGCTTTAGCACTGAGTGCATACGCTCGACTGTATTTGACTGAGGGTGGTGAATGGAATTGCGGATTATTTTAATCCCACACCGTTTAAAGAACGTTGTTGTCAAGCAGCTTGTGAACACGGTCCCGTTATCGCTTTGTATCTCTGCAGAGAACCCCACGCGAGAGAAAATTGACAAAAGGGTGTCCACAACACATGCGGAACTTAGCTCCTTCAAGGGAATGGCCTCGGGAAATTTGGTTGCCCCGCACAGTGAGGTCAGAATGTGGCGACAGCCAGAGTTGGACGCTGGCAGTGGGCCGATAGTATCTATTACAACACGCCAAAGGGCTCTGTAATTATGGGAACTAGAGTCATGGGTGCTTTCCATTTATCCGTCGACTTGCCGACCCGCTGGCAGGTGTCACAAGATCTAACAAGCTGTTCCGCATCTTTCCAGCAGCGAGGCCAGTATTATTCGAGGGCTAATCTAGCTTTTGTTTTCTTTATGCCCAGGTGGCCCGCCCATGCATTTCCGTGTGCGAGCTCTAGAAGCTGCCGCCGGTACTTCAGGCACTAGGAGTTGCTCATATGCGCGTCCCTTTGAGTCGCAGCATTTCCGGTACTGAAGGCCTGATTTCTCATGAAAGCTGATGTTCTTTCTGGCGACTCCCTCGCTCACCTTATTACTTAGAGCTCTTAACGATGGGTCTTGTTTCTGCTCTACAATAAGTGCTTTCCTATCAACCTTAGTCAACTCCTCCCAACAAGTCGAAGCAGGTGTTAATGTCGAACCGTTCGCGTTGGTTCCTGTTGCCCCATTCTGTACAGAATCGGCAGTTCTTTGCATTTTATGAGCTACCGCTTGTTCGGGAACACCTTCATGGTCATGCTCATGCGGTTTAGACGGATCAGTTTTTCAGCAAGGATCCCCCGGCTGGACGGGAGAGTGGTTCGGTGCCTGCTCATTTATCGGAGCGCAGTCGAGTTTCTTTGCGAGCCATGCAAGCCAAGCCCGAGGTGAAAGAGAGATCTTTCTCTTTCAGCAGCTGCTCGGATGTGTTCGAAAACAGGTAGGGCAAGTGTGTCGGCAAGTTTGCGCTAACTGCCGCTTCTGTGTCTAGCTTGCCAAAAGTCCCTTCTATAGTCACCTTCGCTATAGGCAAGCATGCACTCTGTTCTTCGGCGACCTGATTAATCCAGGCGCATTCGCCGGTGTAGTCCGTGGAGGAAACACAGGACGGGTGAGCAACATCCATGGTAGCCGCTGAATCTCGCAGTGCCCTGAATTTCTTGCCATTTATAACCACGTCCCTCATGTATGGCTCCAGCAATTTAAGGTTTTACTCCGACTCTCGCATGCACGCGAACGCCATCTTTTGCTGTTTGCACTTCACTGAGATGTGACCCTCCCTGTTGCAATTATAGCAGACAATGGGCGTTCGCGCTTCAAACGCGCCAGCTCCAGGTGCCTGCTGTTTCGGTGAATCGGCAGATTTGGATGACTTCATCTTGTTTTCGCTACCTCCTCCTTTTGATCCCGCTTCCTCTGTTCGGCGATCACGGCGTGCTGGTGGCACCCTTCGGTGGGGGTTCTCTTTAAATAGGTTTTTCCCTTTCCTAACCTGTTATCGTACCCTGCCTTGCTTTGGAGGTTTCAGCGAACGTAATACTCGTCTGCGAGCTGTGCTGCTTTGTCTAGGTCTATATCTGTTACCCTATCTTGCAGCCATATACTCAGATCTTCTGGAATCGCGCTATAGTACTGCTCTAGTGCGATGCACTCCAGTACCTTGTCATGACTTCCGTGCACCTCAGCGGTCTTGAGCCACTCGTTTAAGTTGACTTTAAGCCGGTACGCGAATTCAGTATGCGACTCTCCGCCTTTCTTTGCCTGCCTGAATCGCTGCCTAAAGGCTTCAGCAGAAAGCCGGTACTTTCTAAGCAGTGCGCTCTTTACCTTCTCGTAGTCATCACACTCTTCCCGTGAGAGGCGAGCCACCACTTCGGCCGCCTCGCACGGAAGGAGAGGAAGTAACTTCTCCCACCAAGCGTTCTTGTCGATGTGCACCAACCCGCATGCGCGTTCGAAATTTACCAAAAAAGGTGCAATATCGCCTCCCACGTGGTATGGTGAGACGAGATCCTGCAACCTCTACCTCGCTTGCTCCTCTGCCGAAGCTACAGGGCAAAGACATGCCAAATTCCCTCCGTTCGACGCGATTTCGAGCTCCTTCATTTTGCGAGCATGTTGTCTCGCTTTTTCCTCTGCCTCACGGACCTCCCTTCTCTCTTGAGCCAACCGAGCTCTTTTTCTTTCTGCTCGTACAACTCTCGTCTCTCTTGAGCCAACCGAGGCTCTTCTTTTTCTTTCTGCTCGTACAACTCTCGTCTCTCTTGAGCCAACCGAGGCTCTTCTTTTTCTTTCTGCTCGTACAACTCTCGTCTCTCTTGAGCCAACCGAGGCTCTTCTTTTTCTTTCTGCTCGTACAACTCTCGTCTCTCTTGAGCCAACCGAGGCTCTTCTTTTTCTTTCTGCTCGTACAACTCTCGTCTCTCTTGAGCCAACCGAGGCTCTTCTTTTTCTTTCTGCTCGTACAACTCTCGTCTCTCTTGAGCCAACCGAGGCTCTTCTTTTTCTTTCTGCTCGTACAACTCTCGTCTCTCTTGAGCCAACCGAGGCTCTTCTTTTTCTTTCTGCTCGTACAACTCTCGTCTCTCTTGAGCCAACCGAGGCTCTTCTTTTTCTTTCTGCTCGTACAACTCTCGTCTCTCTTGAGCCAACCGAGGCTCTTCTTTTTCTTTCTGCTCGTACAACTCTCGTCTCTCTTGAGCCAACCGAGGCTCTTCTTTTTCTTTCTGCTCGTACAACTCTCGTCTCTCTTGAGCCAACCGAGGCTCTTCTTTTTCTTTCTGCTCGTACAACTCTCGTCTCTCTTGAGCCAACCGAGGCTCTTCTTTTTCTTTCTGCTCGTACAACTCTCGTCTCTCTTGAGCCAACCGAGGCTCTTCTTTTTCTTTCTGCTCGTACAACTCTCGTCTCTCTTGAGCCAACCGAGGCTCTTCTTTTTCTTTCTGCTCGTACAACTCTCGTCTCTCTTGAGCCAACCGAGGCTCTTCTTTTTCTTTCTGCTCGTACAACTCTCGTCTCTCTTGAGCCAACCGAGGCTCTTCTTTTTCTTTCTGCTCGTACAACTCTCGTCTCTCTTGAGCCAACCGAGGCTCTTCTTTTTCTTTCTGCTCGTACAACTCTCGTCTCTCTTGAGCCAACCGAGGCTCTTCTTTTTCTTTCTGCTCGTACAACTCTCGTCTCTCTTGAGCCAACCGAGGCTCTTCTTTTTCTTTCTGCTCGTACAACTCTCGTCTCTCTTGAGCCAACCGAGGCTCTTCTTTTTCTTTCTGCTCGTACAACTCTCGTCTCTCTTGAGCCAACCGAGGCTCTTCTTTTTCTTTCTGCTCGTACAACTCTCGTCTCTCTTGAGCCAACCGAGGCTCTTCTTTTTCTTTCTGCTCGTACAACTCTCGTCTCTCTTGAGCCAACCGAGGCTCTTCTTTTTCTTTCTGCTCGTACAACTCTCGTCTCTCTTGAGCCAACCGAGGCTCTTCTTTTTCTTTCTGCTCGTACAACTCTCGTCTCTCTTGAGCCAACCGAGGCTCTTCTTTTTCTTTCTGCTCGTACAACTCTCGTCTCTCTTGAGCCAACCGAGGCTCTTCTTTTTCTTTCTGCTCGTACAACTCTCGTCTCTCTTGAGCCAACCGAGGCTCTTCTTTTTCTTTCTGCTCGTACAACTCTCGTCTCTCTTGAGCCAACCGAGGCTCTTCTTTTTCTTTCTGCTCGTACAACTCTCGTCTCTCTTGAGCCAACCGAGGCTCTTCTTTTTCTTTCTGCTCGTACAACTCTCGTCTCTCTTGAGCCAACCGAGGCTCTTCTTTTTCTTTCTGCTCGTACAACTCTCGTCTCTCTTGAGCCAACCGAGGCTCTTCTTTTTCTTTCTGCTCGTACAACTCTCGTCTCTCTTGAGCCAACCGAGGCTCTTCTTTTTCTTTCTGCTCGTACAACTCTCGTCTCTCTTGAGCCAACCGAGGCTCTTCTTTTTCTTTCTGCTCGTACAACTCTCGTCTCTCTTGAGCCAACCGAGGCTCTTCTTTTTCTTTCTGCTCGTACAACTCTCGTCTCTCTTGAGCCAACCGAGGCTCTTCTTTTTCTTTCTGCTCGTACAACTCTCGTCTCTCTTGAGCCAACCGAGGCTCTTCTTTTTCTTTCTGCTCGTACAACTCTCGTCTCTCTTGAGCCAACCGAGGCTCTTCTTTTTCTTTCTGCTCGTACAACTCTCGTCTCTCTTGAGCCAACCGAGGCTCTTCTTTTTCTTTCTGCTCGTACAACTCTCGTCTCTCTTGAGCCAACCGAGGCTCTTCTTTTTCTTTCTGCTCGTACAACTCTCGTCTCTCTTGAGCCAACCGAGGCTCTTCTTTTTCTTTCTGCTCGTACAACTCTCGTCTCTCTTGAGCCAACCGAGGCTCTTCTTTTTCTTTCTGCTCGTACAACTCTCGTCTCTCTTGAGCCAACCGAGGCTCTTCTTTTTCTTTCTGCTCGTACAACTCTCGTCTCTCTTGAGCCAACCGAGGCTCTTCTTTTTCTTTCTGCTCGTACAACTCTCGTCTCTCTTGAGCCAACCGAGGCTCTTCTTTTTCTTTCTGCTCGTACAACTCTCGTCTCTCTTGAGCCAACCGAGGCTCTTCTTTTTCTTTCTGCTCGTACAACTCTCGTCTCTCTTGAGCCAACCGAGGCTCTTCTTTTTCTTTCTGCTCGTACAACTCTCGTCTCTCTTGAGCCAACCGAGGCTCTTCTTTTTCTTTCTGCTCGTACAACTCTCGTCTCTCTTGAGCCAACCGAGGCTCTTCTTTTTCTTTCTGCTCGTACAACTCTCGTCTCTCTTGAGCCAACCGAGGCTCTTCTTTTTCTTTCTGCTCGTACAACTCTCGTCTCTCTTGAGCCAACCGAGGCTCTTCTTTTTCTTTCTGCTCGTACAACTCTCGTCTCTCTTGAGCCAACCGAGGCTCTTCTTTTTCTTTCTGCTCGTACAACTCTCGTCTCTCTTGAGCCAACCGAGGCTCTTCTTTTTCTTTCTGCTCGTACAACTCTCGTCTCTCTTGAGCCAACCGAGGCTCTTCTTTTTCTTTCTGCTCGTACAACTCTCGTCTCTCTTGAGCCAACCGAGGCTCTTCTTTTTCTTTCTGCTCGTACAACTCTCGTCTCTCTTGAGCCAACCGAGGCTCTTCTTTTTCTTTCTGCTCGTACAACTCTCGTCTCTCTTGAGCCAACCGAGGCTCTTCTTTTTCTTTCTGCTCGTACAACTCTCGTCTCTCTTGAGCCAACCGAGGCTCTTCTTTTTCTTTCTGCTCGTACAACTCTCGTCTCTCTTGAGCCAACCGAGGCTCTTCTTTTTCTTTCTGCTCGTACAACTCTCGTCTCTCTTGAGCCAACCGAGGCTCTTCTTTTTCTTTCTGCTCGTACAACTCTCGTCTCTCTTGAGCCAACCGAGGCTCTTCTTTTTCTTTCTGCTCGTACAACTCTCGTCTCTCTTGAGCCAACCGAGGCTCTTCTTTTTCTTTCTGCTCGTACAACTCTCGTCTCTCTTGAGCCAACCGAGGCTCTTCTTTTTCTTTCTGCTCGTACAACTCTCGTCTCTCTTGAGCCAACCGAGGCTCTTCTTTTTCTTTCTGCTCGTACAACTCTCGTCTCTCTTGAGCCAACCGAGGCTCTTCTTTTTCTTTCTGCTCGTACAACTCTCGTCTCTCTTGAGCCAACCGAGGCTCTTCTTTTTCTTTCTGCTCGTACAACTCTCGTCTCTCTTGAGCCAACCGAGGCTCTTCTTTTTCTTTCTGCTCGTACAACTCTCGTCTCTCTTGAGCCAACCGAGGCTCTTCTTTTTCTTTCTGCTCGTACAACTCTCGTCTCTCTTGAGCCAACCGAGGCTCTTCTTTTTCTTTCTGCTCGTACAACTCTCGTCTCTCTTGAGCCAACCGAGGCTCTTCTTTTTCTTTCTGCTCGTACAACTCTCGTCTCTCTTGAGCCAACCGAGGCTCTTCTTTTTCTTTCTGCTCGTACAACTCTCGTCTCTCTTGAGCCAACCGAGGCTCTTCTTTTTCTTTCTGCTCGTACAACTCTCGTCTCTCTTGAGCCAACCGAGGCTCTTCTTTTTCTTTCTGCTCGTACAACTCTCGTCTCTCTTGAGCCAACCGAGGCTCTTCTTTTTCTTTCTGCTCGTACAACTCTCGTCTCTCTTGAGCCAACCGAGGCTCTTCTTTTTCTTTCTGCTCGTACAACTCTCGTCTCTCTTGAGCCAACCGAGGCTCTTCTTTTTCTTTCTGCTCGTACAACTCTCGTCTCTCTTGAGCCAACCGAGGCTCTTCTTTTTCTTTCTGCTCGTACAACTCTCGTCTCTCTTGAGCCAACCGAGGCTCTTCTTTTTCTTTCTGCTCGTACAACTCTCGTCTCTCTTGAGCCAACCGAGGCTCTTCTTTTTCTTTCTGCTCGTACAACTCTCGTCTCTCTTGAGCCAACCGAGGCTCTTCTTTTTCTTTCTGCTCGTACAACTCTCGTCTCTCTTGAGCCAACCGAGGCTCTTCTTTTTCTTTCTGCTCGTACAACTCTCGTCTCTCTTGAGCCAACCGAGGCTCTTCTTTTTCTTTCTGCTCGTACAACTCTCGTCTCTCTTGAGCCAACCGAGGCTCTTCTTTTTCTTTCTGCTCGTACAACTCTCGTCTCTCTTGAGCCAACCGAGGCTCTTCTTTTTCTTTCTGCTCGTACAACTCTCGTCTCTCTTGAGCCAACCGAGGCTCTTCTTTTTCTTTCTGCTCGTACAACTCTCGTCTCTCTTGAGCCAACCGAGGCTCTTCTTTTTCTTTCTGCTCGTACAACTCTCGTCTCTCTTGAGCCAACCGAGGCTCTTCTTTTTCTTTCTGCTCGTACAACTCTCGTCTCTCTTGAGCCAACCGAGGCTCTTCTTTTTCTTTCTGCTCGTACAACTCTCGTCTCTCTTGAGCCAACCGAGGCTCTTCTTTTTCTTTCTGCTCGTACAACTCTCGTCTCTCTTGAGCCAACCGAGGCTCTTCTTTTTCTTTCTGCTCGTACAACTCTCGTCTCTCTTGAGCCAACCGAGGCTCTTCTTTTTCTTTCTGCTCGTACAACTCTCGTCTCTCTTGAGCCAACCGAGGCTCTTCTTTTTCTTTCTGCTCGTACAACTCTCGTCTCTCTTGAGCCAACCGAGGCTCTTCTTTTTCTTTCTGCTCGTACAACTCTCGTCTCTCTTGAGCCAACCGAGGCTCTTCTTTTTCTTTCTGCTCGTACAACTCTCGTCTCTCTTGAGCCAACCGAGGCTCTTCTTTTTCTTTCTGCTCGTACAACTCTCGTCTCTCTTGAGCCAACCGAGGCTCTTCTTTTTCTTTCTGCTCGTACAACTCTCGTCTCTCTTGAGCCAACCGAGGCTCTTCTTTTTCTTTCTGCTCGTACAACTCTCGTCTCTCTTGAGCCAACCGAGGCTCTTCTTTTTCTTTCTGCTCGTACAACTCTCGTCTCTCTTGAGCCAACCGAGGCTCTTCTTTTTCTTTCTGCTCGTACAACTCTCGTCTCTCTTGAGCCAACCGAGGCTCTTCTTTTTCTTTCTGCTCGTACAACTCTCGTCTCTCTTGAGCCAACCGAGGCTCTTCTTTTTCTTTCTGCTCGTACAACTCTCGTCTCTCTTGAGCCAACCGAGGCTCTTCTTTTTCTTTCTGCTCGTACAACTCTCGTCTCTCTTGAGCCAACCGAGGCTCTTCTTTTTCTTTCTGCTCGTACAACTCTCGTCTCTCTTGAGCCAACCGAGGCTCTTCTTTTTCTTTCTGCTCGTACAACTCTCGTCTCTCTTGAGCCAACCGAGGCTCTTCTTTTTCTTTCTGCTCGTACAACTCTCGTCTCTCTTGAGCCAACCGAGGCTCTTCTTTTTCTTTCTGCTCGTACAACTCTCGTCTCTCTTGAGCCAACCGAGGCTCTTCTTTTTCTTTCTGCTCGTACAACTCTCGTCTCTCTTGAGCCAACCGAGGCTCTTCTTTTTCTTTCTGCTCGTACAACTCTCGTCTCTCTTGAGCCAACCGAGGCTCTTCTTTTTCTTTCTGCTCGTACAACTCTCGTCTCTCTTGAGCCAACCGAGGCTCTTCTTTTTCTTTCTGCTCGTACAACTCTCGTCTCTCTTGAGCCAACCGAGGCTCTTCTTTTTCTTTCTGCTCGTACAACTCTCGTCTCTCTTGAGCCAACCGAGGCTCTTCTTTTTCTTTCTGCTCGTACAACTCTCGTCTCTCTTGAGCCAACCGAGGCTCTTCTTTTTCTTTCTGCTCGTACAACTCTCGTCTCTCTTGAGCCAACCGAGGCTCTTCTTTTTCTTTCTGCTCGTACAACTCTCGTCTCTCTTGAGCCAACCGAGGCTCTTCTTTTTCTTTCTGCTCGTACAACTCTCGTCTCTCTTGAGCCAACCGAGGCTCTTCTTTTTCTTTCTGCTCGTACAACTCTCGTCTCTCTTGAGCCAACCGAGGCTCTTCTTTTTCTTTCTGCTCGTACAACTCTCGTCTCTCTTGAGCCAACCGAGGCTCTTCTTTTTCTTTCTGCT
>JARKHS020008351.1:0-32904 GCA_030143305.2 Amblyomma americanum
GAATAATCAGGATGCCAATAGAACGTCATGTTGGCCCTCTCGTATGACTTGTTTCTGTTAAGATGCTGATCACGAAGGCTCGTTCTGTCCCCGTTGAGCTCAATCTGCATAAAACCTGAGTAGATTGGAAGAGAAATTTGCTATGAAATAGCGCTCAGTTATTTGTTTCCTGCCTAGAAGATATTGCTCAATCAGTGTAAAGGAATATGCTGCAGTTAACACATTTATTTCTGCCCACAGCGCATAATAGAAACGCTTTCGGTAGGCATATTTCACACAAGAAAGCTTTATCGAAAGTTGACGGTAGTCCACGCAGCATCCAAGATGGCGACAGCAATTAAAAGAGCTTCGACACGTGTTCTGACGATTCTTGCTTTTCATCTAGATATGCCATTGAGCAGTAATAGACGAGAACTTCTTGCCGCAGGCTGCACTCGCCGTTTTTTTCTTGCAAATTCTGATCCCCTTTCGACGCGCTCTATGTCAGCAGGCTACACTTAGCTCAAAAAGCGTCGCTAATGTTTGTGGAGCTAATGTGCCTGCTCCGCATAGCTGACTCTTAATGATCCTCAGAGCGAAATTCCGCTGTGCGGAAGCGCGCATGGAAGTCGCAACGATGGAAACCCACAAACCTAAGGAGAGAAGACATTTTCTGCATTATTTTACGACACGTGAATGACATTTAATTTCTTACACAAACACGAAAGCGCCAAGTTTTAAGAGACGACTTCAGCGCGGATACGTCCCGCGACAAGGAAGGATGGATTGAAGATCGAGCGTCTTCTTTGAAAAGGGTGTGGTGGCAGTTGCCACCATGCTCAAACTCTTTCTTTGTATTTTTTTGGTGTAATAAATGGTTCTATAAATTCGCAAATTTTCTTAAACACAGTTTTAATCCTATACTTCCAACCTTACGTCACCTGCCTGCTTTTGAGCCAAAAATCTTCCAATCGCTTTTTGCTAACTTGCACCGGAGATTCATTCACATGTCCATTGTTATCTCTAAACCCCAGGGTCCCAGGAGCAGTGACTGTGGCTGCTCCGAAATCCAGATAGATACTGCCACAATCGAGTATAAAGTGTTCTATTGGTTCTACAGATTTACTACACACTGCACATGTATCATTTTCTTGGTTAAATTTATTTTTGTACCTTAGCGCTTGGACACGCCTGATATAGCCTCAAAGAGTAGGGCTCTCCCTCTTGAGTTATCATAGAACGTTTCCTTGCTGATCTGCCTTTTCCAATTTCGACATACTAGTTCTCTACGTTGCTTGTTTTTCATTGGATTGATCCAGTTTTTACCTTCCGTGGTTTTTACGTGTTGTTCAAACCTTTTTATTTCTCCGTCATTGGGCCCTGCATGCTTAGAGGTTCATTTTGATAGTCCTCTTTTGCCACTCTGACTTGACGCTCTTTATGTATAAGCATTTCAATACTTTAGCTGCCCTTCTGTCATCGTCCAGAATCATCACACTTTCTTCATATTGTCACGAAACAAAAGACTGAGACACCGTTCACCGGGAGCGTTGTTGTTGTTGTTGTTGTTGTTGTTGTTGTTGTTGTTGTTGTTGTTGTTGTTGTTGTTGTTGTTGTTGTTGTTGTTGTTGTTGTTGTCGTTGTCGTCGTCGTTGTCGTCGTCGTTTGTTGTTGTTGTTGTTGTTGTTGTTGTTGTTGTTGTTGTTGTTGTTGTTGTTGTTGTTGTTGTTGTTGTTGTTGTTGTTGTTGTTGTTGTTGTTGTTGTTGTTGTTGTTGTTGTTGTCGTCGTCGTCGTCGTCGTCGTCGTCGTCGTCGTCGTCGTCGTCGTCGTCGTTGTTGTTGTTGTTATCTTCACACATTGGCACATGCCTACATAGTGGGATTGGCCAAGAGCTGTAGTTCAGCGCTTTCCTGGGAGCGTTCCCAGGAAACCTCCGATGGTGCGTGTGAAAAACTTAACCTCCTTCTCTTTTTGGTGCTACCGGGGGCCACCTGGTGGCGATATTCTCCCCTCCCGAACAAAAAAAAACTGAAAACTATTAAGGTGTTGCGAGTACTGGTCTGGAGGGGGTAACGGAACAACGAACAAAAAGGGCAAAATGATGGAGGGAAAAGAGATCCGTGCGAGAAAAAAAACTGCGGAAGCGCTGTCCGTTAGTGCGTGAAATAGGGCCTCATGCAGAGTACGTGCGCTACTTCAGGCTGGTGTCGACGGCGGCGCGCACTGTGCACAGAACCGTCGGGCAGGACTTCGTAAGTCACATCCGTGATGCGAAGCAACACTCTGTAGGGGCCAAAGTAGCGGAATAGGAGTTTCTCCGACAAGCCTGGGCGACGGGCAGGGGTCCACACCCACACTTGGTCGTCGGGTTTGTACTCGACGTGTCGGTGTCGCTGGTTGTAGCGGCGTGGGTCTGTCCCCAGTTGCCGCCTGAAGTGCATGCGGGCGAATTAGGGGGTTTCCTCCGCATTTTGGACAAATTCCTCGGCGCGCGGCGTGAGCACCCGGTCGTCGGTATAGTGCACAGAAACATGACATCCAGAATTGTGTGCACATCACGCTCATAAACGAAGTGAAATGGCTTACAATAAGTTGATTCTTGTAAGGCCGTATTGTACGCGCAATTCACGTAAGAGAGGATCTCGTCCCAAGTCTTATGCTTGACGTCTACGTACACCCTTCGCTAAAAGTAACCAGACTGCATGATTTTCTGCTCATTCGAATAGTAGAGTCTTTACGGCTTCCTTAAAGATTAAAAAGTTCTGAGAATGGGAGTACAAGAGTCCTCCTTACCATACAAAGGTTTAGAGCTTGAGCGTTGGCATAATTGCTTCAATGTGCGACTGAAAAGTAAACCGTCCACCCTGGCTACTTTTGTCAAAGGTTGTACATTGTGAGCACATCGGCTATAGCTTTGTTGAGTCACTCGGAGAACCCATTCGACTGCGGGCGGTAGCAGTAATCTTGCGATGGTTCGTGTAACTCAGCCTGAATACCTCATGCATGAGCTGCGCTGTAAAAGCCGTTCCTCGATCAATGATTACGTAGGACGGGGCTCCGTGTCGTAAAACGATGTGGTGCATGAAGAACTGCGTGAGTTCTGACGATGTACCCCGTGGCATCGCTTTGGGTTCCGCATAGCGTGTCAGATAGTCTGTCGCGACAATTATCCACTTATTGCCGGCCGATGATGCAGAGTATGGGCCCAGGGAGATCCATGCCGACTCGGTCAAAGAGTGCGCGAGGCGCTGCAACTGTTAAGAGCAACCGCTCGAGCTTAAGGGGGCGTTACTTGCGGCCCTGGCATTCAGGGCAGCCTCGGACGTAGCGGCGGATTGTGGCAGCACATTTCGGCCAATAATAGGCTGGACGAACTCGAGCGAGGTTGCGTGTAATTCCAAACTGACCAGAGAAGGGCTCGTCGCGTGAGATGCAAAAAGGATGTCGGCACGGAGGTCTGACGGCAAGACGAGGAGGTAGGGGCGGTCACTGCGGCTGGACTTTTTCTTGAAGAGGATGCCATTGCGCATGCAAAAGAAGGAAGGCTTCCTGGAAATGTCTCGGGGTACGGCAGCAGTGCAGCCCTCTAAATGGTCAATGACAGTTCATAAGTTCATGACAGCTCGCTGCATCGCCATTGCGTCGGAATCGCTAACCACTCCAAAGAAACGAACCTCTTGTTAAATGAAAGCAGCCGCGCCGAAAAATACAAACACAAAAGAAGAACGACGTAGGACATGCGCTAACTTCATCTGACTTCATTCTCTGCAAAACGACCAAATATACAGGTAACCTAGCCATGCGCAGGAAGAAATCTCGTGCGCGATCATCAAAACTGTTCAAGATATGAAATCTAGGCTTTAAAAAAGTGAACAGATGTATTGCTGACATAACCTTTTCCTATTTTTCTCATGTGGTACGCCTTTAAAACCTCCTGCTCATTACTGTCACCGCTCCTACCGCGAATCTTAATCTCATCAAGTCGTGAGTCACACCTTTTGCAGTGCTCAGAATTTTCCCCCGCCGTATGTTCTGCCGCTCGGCGACACACCTTGAACTCTGCACAGTGTTTGGGTAGATGTGCACCTTCTACTTCTTTGAGCAGTCGCGCGTGCTTTGCTGCACGGTTATTGATACACCTGCCAGTTTGGTCCACATAGGCCTTCCCGCAAGTCAGTGGTACTTCATAGACCACACCGGTGCAGCACTCCACAAAGTATTTTCCATGTTTTTTGCTGCAGCCATTCCTCTTTCCATCCCTCGCTACGCGCGCGCAGACTTGAGCAAGCTTCCGTGGAGCCGAAAAGACGGCAGGCATGCCATGCCTATTCGCCACCTTTTTTACGATGTAGGCCACCTTGTGTGCGTACGGAAGAACTTCAGGTTTCTCAGCTTGATTCCTTCGCTCTGATGGCCGCTTAAACATGGCGCCATTGACTTTATGTAGGAGGGCTTCAGCAACTCCTGTGATTACCGAGCTTGCGAACCCTGCCCACACCAATCGATCCACTTGCGCATCAAAGCTCCCTTGCATATCATGCTGACACGACTTCACGAGTGCAGATTCGAGGCAAAGATTAGCAATACCGCGTTTAACCGTCATTGAATGAGCCAATGCATACGGTAGCAGCTCCTTCCTAGCTCTAGGGGCATACTGCCAGCATACATGTTCTTCTCCAAAACTAAGCTTTAGGTCTAAAAAGTCTAAACACCCCTGCAAGAGCATCTCGTGCGTGAGAACAAGCCCCCTCTCGTTCTCTTTAAAGATGTCTAAAATAATGCTGGCAGCATCGATATAGGTCACGTCGTCCAGTTTTTTAAAAACTATCAAAAAATCGTCAACATAACTAAACACCTTTAGTTCCCCTTCCCTGTTAAACTTCGTTCTTAGGGTGCGGTCCATATAGGTTAAAAATATGCTAGCAAGCACTGGGCTACGCAAGATCCGATGCATATCCTTTTTTTTGCCGATAAACACTGTTGCTAAAAGATACAAACGTCACGTCAAGGCAAAATTCCAGCATTATCAAATATTTAGCAAGCGACACGCCTGAGGCGTTCTGGAACTCAACAGCACCTGTACTGCAGTTTACGTGCAATCCCTTACAGTGCCAAACAACGCATCGTAAGGCACGGAGTAACACAAGTCCTCCCCCTCTATCGAACACACGTATTCAATGGAAGATTTTTCCGGAAGAAACCTATCAACGTCAACTGAGCTTTTTATAGCAAACGAATCATGATTATGAAGAGAATTAAGGGGCTTCTGCAGGTATTTGCTCAGAATATGCTGCCACGTACCATTCTCACTTACTACTGTTCTAAACGGTGCCGACAGTTTGTGCGTTCTGGCAGTAAAAAATACAGTGAGAGCATTGCTCCTGGTGCTAACAATGCCGTTAGCCAACCTATTCAATTCCAAGGCTCTGCACATCACGGCCGCCTTGCCTTTCACTCTCGCCTGGCTGGCGTTTAAGATGTTAAAGTTCTTCGCAATCTCATCACCTGCTCTTCTTCAGAATTCCTCCTCCGATATCACCAAAAAGCCGCCATCCTTGTTAGCTTGTAGAAGCCGGAGCCTGCTCTGTCTGAAATGTGACACGACGTTTGCCATGGGATCCATGCCAGGCTTGGGGACGGTGCTACTTGTAGTCCTCATCAGCGCATCCACTCCATCTAGTAGGCACCTTTCCTTGTTCTCTTCTGAAAACTTCCCTATGATGCGCCTATTAAGAGCCAGGAACTCATGTGCCTACAACCTTGGCTCATGACTCAACTTAGGACCCTTGTTTAAGACATGTCTTATCTCGTTGGGATGCATAGCCTCTCCGACAACCGTCAACCGCGACCAGGTGGCTTCCTGTTCCTCTTCAAACTTTTGTCAGGTGCAATTAATTGTTTTATTGGAAATGACTACGAGTTGAATAATATCTTTCCTGTCAGAGCAATGTGATGATTTCGAGAGAGTGTTTGAAATATATTTGTAATGTTGTGTTCCTGTTCTAATTTGAGCATAATGAAGTTGCGAACACACCTTTAAATGAATGTTCAAATCTAACGCTAATAAGATATTTGCGAAGCATCATACAAACATGGGTTGTAAATTTCTTAATTATAATAACATTTAGAACAGATTTGCACCATGTGTACCTTGCACGTTGATGTTATGTTTTTGGTAGAACGCATGACTTGTTTGATAATTTTTTAAATTCAAATAGCAGCGTAATGTAGCATGTAACTTTGCTGGAACTTACACAACAATTTTATATACATTTTATTGTTCGGTGCTACGTGGGTAGATCTCCGAGGCCTTCTTTCGCGTGATCTCCCTTTCCAGGCCCAATTCTTTGCTGCGCTGCTGTCAGAAATTTTAATTGATGGCATCGTTTACCAACGCTGTGCTCATCTATCGAGTGCTCCAGCGCCTACGCGACGAACGGCGCCATTATTCATCGGTTTCCGAAGAACGACAAAACTTCGAAAGTTAAGCGTGTTGCCAGTGAAGCTAGGCAGATAGGAGTTCAGTAAGGTCAGCGTGTCTTTGTTCAGACCACTTCAGTGGAGAGGGCTTCTTGCCTGGCATTGGTGCAGTGCACTCAGTGCCCTGAATATTATACAGTGTAGGCAGCACAGTTGGCTCTTGAAATCTCAAGCCGTCGGTATTCGGGCACTGTAGATCTATCGAAGACGAACCTTAGCCAGCGTTTGAGATGTAAGTTGGCACGGAAGTGATTATTGCCAGTTCAGTGACATTAGATACATTTGTACCCAACGGCGACTCTGAGGCTTTCGTATTCGGCTGTTGATTACAAGGTCACAGATCCTTGCAGATCCTGATGCGGCGCCTAGTTAAAGGCTGCGTCTCCTGGTCAGCAGCATGAGAAGCATGCCGCAGTCAGCATCATACAGCTCACATCTCTGCTCAAATGTCAATTTGATAACGCACAGCTTTGCTCACCTAGGCTTTGTTGATAACTGGCTTCCTTTCGTCGCAATGTGCGATGCGCGAAGCTAGTGAGAGTGAGCCGTTACTCACGTGTACAAGGTTGTGAACTCTTGAAGTGAACACGTGCTCGCGTGTTCTGCAAGAGTGGAAGACGCTGTGTATGTACACCATGAAGTGATGAGAGCTTGCTTGCGTGAAGTGCGCAATTGCGCACTTTTGCCACATAGTTTCGCCTGGCGAGCTAGAAATTTGTCCCCCTCCTTCGGGCAATGCGTGTTTTCGAAAAGCACGAAAACGATATGGCTCCTGCCAACGGTCATCTACAAATCTTTCAAGACAATAAGGCACTTAAGTGTGATAAATGAAAAGAATATCATAATAATTTACTTACTCAGCTTGTCATACTGACCACGTCGTACCGCTTCAAGGTTGCCGCCAACGGCGGCAATAATGTGAACAGGAGAATGTCCTTTTTCCTCTTGGAAACATTTTTTAATATTGAACAGTCTTCGATAGAACATCCTGAATTGTCTTGCGCTATTTAATAAGGTCAAATTTTCATAACGTGTGAAAATCAATGCTCTATAACGTCAGGAACAACATAGTGTTCTTCATGTTGGACGTATAGTAGCTGTTTTGAGCTGTAGCTGAAAAGAAACATCGCAAAGACGCAGCAAAGAGAATGAAGCAGAAACAGACATCAGCCAGCTTCCTTTCTCAGCATGTCGTGAAAAATCCGGACCCTGTTATTCCTACATGGCTTATAATTGTGGTGACTTATGACGCACTTGCAAGCGCCTAAATTGTAACTGTCATCTTTCATTTTGTTCTTTAGCGCTTCGAAATGCCCCGCGAAAGTAAGGCTGTCGCCGAGTCTATGAGATGGAGCCAGATTACTCGAGAGATAGAAAAGATATCGTCTTTGTCGCCAACGGTAACTTTGTGTAGCCCGCACAAAGGTGAAGGTGACTAAGGCACCGCATGCATTGCTAAGGCCTATGAACAGCAGGCGAGCGTTATGGAGAGTCAAACAGTCAAAGCAGCAAGAGCCGCTGAGCTCATTTCCCAGCGAGAGAAAGACTGACTGAATTCGGCGGCACACAAAGCACCAAAAGCAGCGAGAGAATCCGATCAGGCTGTTGAGCAAAGAAAAGCGAGCCTGAGTGAAAGCTCCTAAATCCGCGAAAGCACCGACCAAGAGAGAATGCGCAACGCCTAGCTTGAAAGACAGCACTCAGCGAAGGCGGATGTGCCCCCTTTGCCAGAAGTAACCGAGCAGCAGGGTTTTGCTTCTAAGCCTCATAACGGACCTTTACGGAAAAACTAAGCACGGAAAGGTGTCGGAAGGCGAGGACAAGGGTTTTCCTTACTTAGAACAGATTCAGAGCTTAAAGGGACTATGCAACGAATAAAAAGTCACTTGTAAATGTTTTCAATGCTTAGAAATAATGCTAAGAAGCATTCACACCAAGTATGAGTCTTCAGAACTGAGCCGGCAATATATTATGAACTTTTAAAAACCGTGTTTTTCAAAATTCGCGGGCCGATTGGTGTACTCGTAGTGACAGATTTTGGAACTAAAATCGTGGAACAAAGACGTCACTGTACCATGACGTCGCCAGGCCACCACACGCTGTCATTCGCTGAAGCCACGGCAGCCACGACGTCACGGGCACACTTCCGATAGCCGTGAAAATCGTCTGCTCGTGCTGCCGCGCGACCCTTTCGGGCAAGCGAGAGCCAGGGCGTTGCCTTCGCGCATATGGTTTCAATTTTCCTCTGCCGCCTCCTTCAGTCGGGAGTTCCGGAGCCACCCGCATGGCTCTTCGTGCGCACGCATGGGGCTCGATGCCCATCGCGGCCGTAAAAGCGAGCAGTCGCACCTCGAGGTCCGGGTTTATTACTGCTAACTACAACTGACGACAAGCAAAGAAACCCGACGCGCGCCGCAATCCAGGAAGGCGTAGACAGACCGGAGAGATGCCGCCACGCCGCCGGCGCTGCTGCTGGGGGGCCAGGAGTGACAACCGGAAGTTGCAAAATAAACGCCAGCGGATGACGTATTCATGGGCGAGGCCCAGTCCCAGAGCTGTTCTCTTTATTTTTTTCTGGTGCTCCTCGTGTACGAGTTGAGGGCGAGAGGAGGAGCGTAATTTTTAATCGTCTATATCTTCGTTGTTGTTGATGCTAGCTCAAACATTCTTGCATTGGGGTGACGAGTGATCGAATGCCTATCTCTCGTCTGCTTTACGTAATGTCAATTAATTTATTGCATAGTCCCTGTAAGGGCTGTCAAGAGTGCTTTCCTACACGGCTAAGAAACAAGCTTTACTTTTGGAGGAGACGGTACTGAATGGCCTGCCCATTCCCTGTGCCTGAGCCTGGCTACCATCATCTATGAGTAGACCGAGAATCCACTCTGCATTTTCGTCAATTAATTTCATGCTTGCACGTGCTCTCGTCAACCAGATAGAGATTTTTTTTTAACTCGTGTCTGTTGAAATACGACCTGTGCGGCCTGAACTGCACTGCGTGCGTGTGTAGTTGGAAAATTAAGTTTTAAAGTATTCATTTGTCTCCTTCTTTGCCGGCCGATTCACCTCTGAATGCTTTATCTAGCGCTAAAGTGAGGTTAATTCGTTCCAACAAACTAAACGTGGCTACCACCTAAAGAGGCGGCTGTTCGGTTGCTAAGAGGGAGTCCGAGGGTCCGCGCTGGCCTCATTTCCTTGGAGGCGAACTCAATAACGCACTTGTGCTCTGCAATGCCAGTGCATAGAATTTGGAGACGATGAGGTGATCAATAATAGTACCGCATTCTTTACTAGGGTGTGCCGCCTAAGCGACCGTTTGTCTCTGGGCACGAAAAAGCGCCGTGGCCGAAACATTTCAAGAAGGCATGAGCATGAGTGCATTAAAGGAGCTGTGCATTAATCACACGCCCCGTAAGTGTCATATCGATCATAACATGTAACCTATGAAGCATTTTATTTTATCTGGAGGTGATCTCTCGCAAAAGAGAAACAACTGAATGAAGTTTAATGCCGCTGGAATTGCGTCATTCGCCTACGCATACGGCTGCAGTTCTTAAAAATGTGGAAGCGTATGACAGATTTGTTTCTTCAACCATCGGATATCTTGCTTTCGCGATTAGAAACCAAATGACAAATGTTAACTGGAAACCTTCTGACGTCGTTGATTCTTTTCAACACTGCACTAATCTACTAATCGGTGATGCTTGGCTGTGTAGGTTGCCAGCTAGCAATTGCGAACGGTAGCTCAGATAACACGCAGGACTTCTTCAAGTACTGTGAGTGCATATTGACAGTTGTGGTTGCGGTGACATTAACCACTGTTGGCCAACGTCAGCCGCCTTAAATCATTGCAGAGAGAAGCCAGGAAGAGTGTCGGATGCAACGTCCGGCGCCTGCCACCTCCACGCTTGAATGGGACGCAGGAGGCTTGCGTCGGTGATCCAGGGGAGGTCCCCGACAGCGCGGACCCAACGTCCGACGGCTGCCACATCCACCCTTGAATGACCCGGGGAAGTATTCCTAGTTTGTGTCATAATAAAAAGGGTCATAATCCGCCGCAGCGGCCACACCTGATTGGTCGAAACGCCCGAAGCGGATGTCGGTTCGCTTTCGACTGCGAGCGGCGGCAGGACGTCACTGCGTTGCGGTTGCTGCAGCAAAACGTCCAGCGGCACTATTGCTCTTTGCCGACAAATTGAACGCGACCAATGAGAGAAAAAACTCCAGCCACAAGTTTAGTCGCGCTTCATATTCCTGTACAAAGGCTAATATCAAAGCTGCTTTATTTACCCAATGGACTTCTACGAATAGAAACAATATTTCAGATACTGTTTTCTGCACCGTAAAGGCAGGGGGTGTACTTAAAGAAGAAATTATTGCACGCAACTACGCATGCCTTTTCAGTGACAGAAGGCGGCCGCTGCACAATGCGCGCTCCGTACCGTGTTGAACCAAGACGCCGTGACGACTTGCCGTCTGCAACATCACTGAACGTACATTGGTGCTGTGATCGGACGGGGCTGCAGACGGTAATTTGCGTATTTCAGTCCTTTTATGCATTCACTGCAATAACCGCGAGATGCCGTGTACGGGTTTTAATCTTTCTGCAGCAAATAAATAATAAGGATGAGCAAAAAAAATCTTCTTGCTGTGTTTCTCTTCACATATATATAGGAGACTTCACAGACAAAGTTTTCGTAGCTTCGCCATGGTACGAAGCGTATGCATGCCCACACTGAAGCCCGAAAGCTAACTTGCAAGCTAACAAGTGAGCTCAATGCAAGACCACACCCCCGCGGCTATCGAGAACACTTAGGAACACCGAAAAACCACACATGGCATGTCAAATGCGGCGGTGGAGCAGCGCGTCGCTGGCGCCTGACCATCCATGCACATGAGCGGTTTCACGCTGGCAGATATTACACACGATCATGATGCAGGACGCTTGAACAGCTAATTGAGAGTTCCAGAATAGGAAATTCACTTTTGCGCGCAGTAAACGCAAGTATTTTGCGGGTCAATATGCTTCACGTTACATCATTTAACATACGCAGACGAGATAACTCCAGTGATAGTGGGGCCATCCGGTTTGAATGAAGAAAACAATTTCTACAACAAATCCGGTGCTCGTTAAGCCTAGGAGATACTGAATCTTCCAGCGAAATAAAAAATCAGACTGAATTTATCGTACATGAAATATATTATAGGCAAGATAAGAAGAAACGAAAGTCCCGTACCCTGTTTATAGCCAGTTCACGTGCCGAAAAACGCAGTAACACCGACGAATTCACTACGAAGCGACAGACTCCGCTTCAGAGCGCGCCGCCTTTTTGGCTGTCCTTGACCATCTGCTACTAGAAGCGCGTACGCTATGTCTGACTTCACCGTCCAATTTCTTCGAACATTTCGCTGCATCCGAACCACCACAACCGCTTCCGATGTTTCGGCCAATTAGGTGAAGCCGCTGAGGCAGATTATGACGCTTTTCATTATGACACAAACTCAGAATACGGAGCCCGACCTCCGCATAGATCCCTCCATTCACACCTCTGTTTTCTGACACGGCAGCTCTCTGCTCCTCGTGCTCGCCACACTCTTTGTTGCCGTCGCCTCGCACACATTATTCGAACTTGCACACGCACAACGCTGAGTTGGCACGCGCAGCGCTCCGCTGTCCGACACACCGCGTTCAAAAATCCCCCAACGATTTCATGTGCACATCACAACCTGCCATTCCAGGGAAGTAGCTCGAGAAGAGCAACCCAGATCCCACAAATTCCATCAGTGGCAGCACCTGTCATCCCAGGGAAGTGGCTCGAGAAGAGAAACTTGTATCCTATAAATTCCATCGGTTGAAGCACCTGCCATCCCAGGGCAGTGGCTCAAGAAGAGCAACCAAGATCCCACAAATTCCATCAGTGGAAGCACCTGCCATCCCATGGCAGTGGCTCAAGAAGAGCAACCTAGATCCCACAAATTCCAACAGTCGGAGCACCTATCATCCAAGGGCAGTGGCTCGAGAAGAGAAACTTGGATCCCACAAATTCCAACAGTCGGAGCACCTATCATCCCAGGGCAGTGGCTCGAGAAGAGAAACTTGGATCCTACAAATTCCATCAATAGGGGCACCCGCCATCCCCGGGCAGAGGCTCAAGAAGAGCAACCTAGATCCCACGAATCCCATTAGTGGGAGCGCCTGCCATCCCATGGCAGTGGCTTAAGATGAGCAACCTAGACCCCACAAATTCCATCGGTGAAAGCACCTATCAACACAGGGCAGTGGCTCGAGAAGACAAACTTAGATCCTACAAATTCAATCAGTGGGAGCACCTGCCATCTCATGGCAGTGGTTCAAGAGCAACCTAGATCCCAGAAATTCCATCAGTGGAAGCACCTGCCATCCCATGGCAGTGGCTCAAGAAGAGCAACCTAGATCTCACAAACTCCCTCGGCGAAAGCACCTGTCATCCCAGCGCAGTGGCTCAAGAAGAGCAACCTAGATCCCACAATTTCCACCAGTGGGAGCACCTGTCATCCCAGGGCAGCGGCTCAAGAAGAGCAAGCTAGATCCCACAAATTTCATTGGTGGGAGCACCTGCCATCCCAAGGCAATGGCTCAAGAGCAACCTAGATCCCATAAAATACATCGGTGAAAGCGCCTATTATCCCAGGGCAGTGGCTCAAGAAGAGCAAGCTAGATACCACAATTTCCATCAGTGGGAGCACCTGCCATCCCATGGCAGTGGCTCAAGAAGAGAAACCTAGATCCCACAAATTTCATCGGTGAGAGCACCCGCCCTCCCAGGACAGTGGCTCGAGAAGAGCAACTTGGATCATACAAATTCAATCGGTGGGAGCACCTGCCATCCCAGGGCAGTGGCTCAAGAAGAACAACTTGGATCCTACAAATTCCACCGCTGGGAGCACCTGCCATCCCAGGACAGTGGCTCAAGAAGAGCAACTTGGGTCCCACAAATTCCATAGGTGGGAGCACCTGCCATCCCGTGGCAGTGGCTCAAGAAGAGCAACTTAGATCCCACAAATTCCATCGCTGGGAGCACCTGCCATCCCAGGGCAGTGGCTCAAGAAGAGCAACCGAGATCCTACAAATTCCATAAGTGGGAGCATCTGCCGCCGTCTGTCGTTCACCTCCCGTACATCGTCAGTACCAGACGGCTGCCAATTCCGGCTCTCGACGCCACGAGTTCGTGGCCCCGTATGATGCACGCCTGGAACCGCTGGGCCGCAGGAATACCGACATCTGGAGGCCTGCAGACCGTAGGCAGCTGTGTTTCCACTGCGGTGAGCCTGACCTCATGTACCGCTACTGTCCGTACCGCGAACTCAGCCTTCGAGGTTTCAACCGGGCAGATCCGCGTGCCCGCCACGGTGAACAGCCGCGCGAGATAGAGGACTACCTTCGACGCCGCTCTCCATCGCCAGTGTCAGCTCCATCTGGCACCTCCCGGTCGCGGCCGCCTCGCCGATCATCACCCCCTTCTCGCGGATCTCCCCGGCCTTTCGCCACTTCGGGAAAACTAAGTACGGCGACGCCTGGAGGTGGCGTTGCTCGTGTTGCACGCAGTAAAGAACCTCCGCCTACGATGGAATGCCCGCGCTCGACTGATGACACCCTTGGAAGCGAAGACTGTTCTGTGGCCTCTTAATAATTTACACGTTTTAGTCGACGGTCGTGACGTAACGGCGCTTGTCGACACCGGTGCCGATTACTCGGTCTTCAGCGGCAACTTCTCTCGGCGTCTTCGCAAGGTTACCACCCAGTGGGACGGCCCGCCCATACGTACCCTGGGAGGTCACCTCGTAAACCCTGTTGGCAAGTGCACTGCCCCCGTTGAGATTCACGGTGAGACGTGCCCAGCCACATTCGTGATCTTGGAGAATTGCTCCAAATATGTTATTCTTGGCATAGACTTTCTCCGTGAGTATGGCGCTGTAATCGACGTAGGGAAGAACAATCTGACCCTCCGCGCACGTTCTTCATCGCCAATACCTCCTCGGGCCCCTCGCGCTGCGATGAAAGTTGCTGCCGACCATGTTCACTTGCCGCCGTTGTCGACCGTTTTTCTTCCGGTCCGAGCCGATACAACCGCATGTGGCGAAGGCGTTCTCGAAGGAAGTGTCCATATGCTACTTACACGGGGCATTGGTGTAGAGCGGGGTATCGCCAATGTTGAACGTGGGCGTGCCAAAATTTTAGTGACCAACTTCAGGAATAAGCCGCAGCACCTGACGAAAGGGGTAGTTATAGCCCAACTGGAAGAACTTAGCGACGTTCGCGAAGCTGTTGCGCTGCCTGAGGAGGAGGCCCTGCCCGGGTAATGCGACCCTACAACGTTGCCCCTGGACATTGATCCCAAGCTTGAGCCTGCCCACACACGCGAACTGCTCTCTCTTTTCCATCTGTACCACAACTGTTTCGCGACGACATCCCGAGTTCGCCAAACGCGCGTCGCCAAGCATAGAATATTGTCGATACCGCGACGCCCCGATTCGCCAACAACCGTACCGCGTTTCCTTGAAGGAGAGGGAAACCATACAAGAGCAGGTGCGCGAAATGATTAACGACGACGTCATCCAGCCATCCAATAGTCCGTGGGCCGCCCCTGTTGTACTGGTCAAGAAAAAAGACGGGACCCTTCGGTTTTGTGTCGACTACAGGCGACTCAAAAAGGTGACCAAAAAGGACTTGTATCCACTACCTCGCATCGACGGCACTCTCGACCGACTCCGTCATGCCCACTATTTTTCGTCCATCGACTTTAAGAGTGGATACTGCCAGATTGAACGGATGAGCACGACCGCGAGAAGACCGCATTTATAACACCGGATGGACTCTACGAGTTTAAGGTCATGCCGTTTGGCCTGTGTACAGCGCCCGCAACGTTTCAACGAGTCACGGATACTGTGCTCGCCGGACTGAAGTGGCAGACGTTCATTATGAAAAAACCTGGCGCTATCAAACGACGACACAGAGGGGACACAGCGCTGTGTCCCCTCTGTGTCGTCGTTTGATAGCGCCAGGTTTTTTCATAATGAACGTGTACCAACTAGCTCAACTTTCTGCCCTGTGGCAGACGTGTCTCGTGTATCTGGATGACGTTGTCATCTTCTCCAGCACTTTCGCTGACCCTCTTGTGCGCCTTGAAGCGGTTCTTCAAGCTCTCCTAACCGCCGGACTCACGCTCAAGCCTTCGAAGTGCCGCTTCTCATACAGTGAGCTGAAGTTCATAGGCCATGTCGTCAGCCAAATTTGTGTGATGCCAGATCCAGAGAAAACGGCTGCCGTAGAGTCCTTCCCTCCACCATCCGACAAGGAGACTGTCCGCAGATTTCATGGCCTCTGCGCGTACTTCACACGTTTCGTTCGCAACTTCGCCCAGATCGCAGCGCCACTTGACCGCCTTAGGAAGGATAGCGTCGCCTTTGAGTGGACCGAGGAGCAGCAATCAGCATTCCGCCAATTAAAGCATGCCCTTGCAGCGCCTCCCGTAGTAGGCCATTTCGATCAAGACGCCGACACTGAACTCCACACGGACGCGAGCAACAAAGGACTGGGGGCAGCGCTGCCCCTAGTCCGGCGCCGAGAGGATTATTGCCTACGCCAGCCGAGCTCATTCGAAGGCGGAGGGCAATTACTCGACAACTGAAAATGAGTGTCTCGCTGTCATCTGGGCGATCACCAAATTTTGGCCCTATCTGTACGGTCGCCCTTTTCGCGTCGTTACCGACCACAATTCGCTGTGCTGGCTCGCCAATCTCAAGGATCCCGCGGGCCACCTTGCTCGGTGGAGCCTGCGGCTACAGGAGTACGACGTCACCATCATCTACAAATCCGGCCGCAAACATATAGATGCTGACTGTTTGTCTCGAGCCCCCGTGAATCCGGCGCCAGGGGGCGATAATGACGACGAGGATGGCTTCCTTGGGGCATTGGACATGACAGATATGGCTACTCGAAAACGCAATGATCCTCAGATTCGTCAGCTGATGGCACACCTGGAAGGCCACGAAGACGCGGTGCTCCGCGTTTTCCTGTGGATTCTGCACGGCGTATTGTACAAGCAGAACTTCTACAGCAGCCCGAAGTCATGGCTCCTTGTTGCGCCAGAAGTCTTGCGCGCCGAGGTGGCCGAAGCTTGTCACGATGATCCTACAGCTGGTCACCTTGGCTACAGCCGAACACTTGCACGTATTTGAGAAAAGTATTATTGGCCGCAACTTCCTAAGTACGTCCGTCACTTCGTAAAAACTTGTCGAGAGTGCCAAAGGCGGAAGAGACCTTCTACACGACCAGCTAGGCTTCTCCAGCCGCTAGAACCACCTCATGCTCCGTTCCACACAATCGGAATGGATTTTCTCGGCCCATTTCCAACGTCTAAATCGGGGAACAAGTACATTATTCTAGCCAACGACTACCTAACCCAATACGCCGAGTCCCGAGCACTTCCTTCTGCGACGGCTCCTGAGACCGCCCAGTTTTTTATTGAGTGCATTGTGCTCCGTCATGGTGCCCCTGCCGTTTTGATCACTGACCGGTGTGCCGCGTTTCTGGCACAGCTCACACAGCAGATCCTCCGTCTCAGCTGCACCAGCCACCTCCGAACTACGGCGTACCACCCACAAACCAATGGGCTGACGGAGAGGCTGAACAAGACGATGGCTGACATGATCGCCATGTATGTGTACGTCGCCCATCGCAGCTGGGACGAGGTACTGCCGTACATTAGATTCGCTTATAATACCGCTGTCCAGGAGACGACAGGTATGTCCCCTTTTTAACTGGTGCATGGCAGAGAAGTCACCACGATGCTTGACGCTATGTTACCACACGAGCTGTCTGTCGACGTAGTCGATGATGCCCGTCTAGTCTGCGAGCGCGCGGAGGAAGCTCGGCAACTCTCTCGACTCCGCCTCCAGCACCAACAGCATACAGACGCTCGTCGGTACAATCTCCGTCGACGTGACGTCCATTTTTACCCTGGGGTAAAGGTCTGGGTGTGGACGCCGGTACGCCGTCGAGATGTCTCCGAGAAACTCATGAAGCGCTACTTTGGCCCGTATACGGCTCTTCGCCGCATCGGTGACCTGAACTACGAGGTGCTGCCCGAAGGAATGCGACCGTCATCTCGTCGTTCCCCCCGCCCTGAAATTGTGCACGTTGTCCGGCTTAAGCCGTATTGCGCGCGATAATCGCCTGCATTTCACACTGCCTTCTACATCGGCCAGCAAGATTTCTGGGCCCCTGTGTGGTTTTCCGCCAAGTGTTTTTTGCTCTAGGGTTAGCATCGGGATGATGCTTCTTTATAGGGGGAGGTAGTGTAGCGAAGAGAAAGTTGAAGCGCGATTTCCGCGCGCCGACGACGACGCTGCTGCTGGCGGACCTGCCTGTTCCTGTGTTCTTGTGCTCCTGCTCTCATCACCTGTGCTCGCCGCCAGCCTCTACGTCAAGCAAAGCCGTGACAATATCACGATCTGTTTCTGGCTCCGGCGCTGAGTTATTAAGAACCGGTGTCTAAAAAAAAGAAAAATGAGAATATACCGTCATTTCAAAGTGCGTAAATTTGTTCTGAGCCGCAGTTTGGAGTTTAGTTTTCGTAGAACAAAGTTCACTGTAAACAGCGAAGCTCACCTTATGATTCGTTTTTGATGCTGCGTACAGTAGTGAACAAAAAGTTATCGTATTTCACTTTTTGTGATTTAATTTTATTTACTTCGCAAAAATAAGCGCATGATGCTGGTGGAAAGACAACGTCACTCCATTTACACAATAGAAAACAATATTTATCAAAATAATAAGCGACAATTTGTTACGAGAGCAAATTTATTGAATGACTGTTTTCTGCGCTTTTTTAAGCAACTAGCCATTATTTTTTTGTTATAAAATGAAGCAGCAGTTTCAAAAATTCCTTTTCCCAATAACCTAATCCGTCTTTCCTTGACATGAAAGCCTTTTGCAGAGATCACTGCTTGACTCCGCCGAAGCATGGATTCCTGGAAGCTGTCAGAGAACGACTAGCACATGTTTCTCTATTGTTGCAGCAGCTTCTCGACTTTCTGCTCAGCGCCTATGGCATTTTTGTCCCTCTGGCGGTACGCGATGCTTATCCAAAGGTATTCAGTAGAATAAATCTCGGTACACAAGCTTGTTGCTCCACTTAATAAGCTCCATCATTCTGTTCTTCATCTTTTTTTTTCAGAAGCGTAGCAGACTGCTTCGGAAAGTAATTATCTGGAAAACATATCCACATGTCAGATTCTTTGGTGCCTATGTAAGCATAACCTTTTCAAGAATGTCCTGAGCAATACTCTTCGCTTATGGCACCTTGAATTCAGTCAAGAAAAACTGCGCGAGCGGAGGGTCACCATCGTGCTCTTACGTTCTGCCTTCTCAGGTTTAAGTTGTGAAGTTCATAACGAAGTCCATATAAATTGGTTCGGGGACGACGTATACAATGAATCTCGTCTTTCTTGTAGGATCAAAACTTTTATTCTTCTAATGAGATCGCTGTTTTCATTGATGATATATCCACACCAATTGTTCGTTACCCTACATTATCCGTGAAACCAAATTCTTTTCATAGTTGTGCAGAGCTTGAGCTGCACTCTCCTGTTGTTTAGTTCATCACATTGCACATGACGTCTTACAGTGCATGCAGTTACTGTAGAGCCTCAAAATATTGCCAAAAATTCCGAAATGTCGGTAACTGTCAGTATAAATTTTTTAGGCCCGCGAGAACAATGTCTTTTTTGGACAACTTGGATCGGTTCTGGCGTGTTTACTGTGAAGATCGAAAAACCAAACTTCGTCTGAACCAATTTTTTTTCAAAAACTTGTGAAGGGGGGCATGCAGTACTCTAATAGCCAGTAAAAGTTGATGGTATTTCATCTCATAGTTGCGGATGAAATTGATAACAATAAATGATAATGATAATGACTAAGGTACTGATAATTACTAAGAGGAAAATGACTTTGACATGAGCAGGCTTACGTGCACGATAGACAGAATTCTTAAGAACCGTAAGGAAAGAAGTGGGAATAATCGTTTGCAACAGTGGTTGTGGTTGGACGCAAGCGAGGGCAATCGAGTCAGCGGATAAAAAAGGCTATTTTGTTCACCACATCTGCACCAGGTGTAAAGTGGTTATCATTCATACGCAATATATAGGAATTTTTCTACGAATAAAGATTTCGCTTCTCAGGACGACTGAGCGAAAATGAAAGGGCACACGCAGAGTCACCGCTACGACGCTTGGGAAGCGGAGCGCTTGACAATGTTACTTTCTGCCATGTGCTCGAAACTTCAAAACGTCGGAAATTGTCGCTATCAACATGCTCGCGCACTACAGCGCCGCATGGTATGATTCCGATGGCGGGTTGTCACATCCCCGACTCGCCGTACACCCCTCGCTCCTTCTACGATAGTCACTCTCCTGTTGCGCATCCCTCTGCTCTCACCATAGCCTGCTCCATTCATTGTAACCTTCTTTCTTCCCCTTGGTTACCACCCTCTGGTTACGCCGACAATGCAATACTAGAACGACGCCAAGCGTAGTTAAGAGGCCTTTAACAGCTATTGGAGCAAAAGGAGGCCAAGGTGACTGCCACTAATGCGCTCGTGTTCTCCTCTTTCGCCGCTGCGGCATCGGCGTCTACGGGGGTTAGGCTGCTGAGCAGCCTGTCGCTTCTTTAAAGCCACCAATGGCGAGCAAGTGCGATTTCTCTGTCACGTTTGCGGCTCGGGAAAGGCACACCACTCGCTCAGATGTCGCCAGTTTGCCCAGACCGCGCAAACTTCGCACGCACTACGAGGACGAGCAATGGTAGCAGATCACTCTCCGGAAAACAGGTGATTAATTGATTGAATGATTGATTGAAACAACTTTTACTTCCGTCAGAAAAAAAAAACGCCTCCGTCCCCGCCCCCAGCACGCAGGCCTGGGAAGAGGGGGAGTCGTGCGCCCGCGGATTAGAGGCTGGCAGGCAGCTCTTGCGGATTCTTCCTCCATATGTATGGTGCGTCGCTGGATGGTAGGCTCTGTGCTTCGCGGCAGGGTCTCCTAGGCTTCTCTGCTTACTATATTTTGTCCCACCTCTGCAGCGATTGGGGGCGCACCCAAATTATGTGGTCGAGGGTCCCGCTCGCCCAAAAGTGTTTGTACTGATCGTTCTCCCTAAGCTCTTGTAGCACGTGAAACGCCGAGACCGAATTCATGAAGGTATTGGATTAGAGCCGCCTGCATGCGACAGCTTCTCTATTATTTAGGCCAACATCTGCCGGGTATTCCAGTTTAGGTTCCCATTTATAATGGTCGATGATTTGCCCGTAATTTTGCAGACGCTCTTTGTATGCCCAGTGTGCGGGGGGCTCGGCGACTACCAAAAATTTGAAAGCTCGGGTTAGATCGTGAACTGCCTCGTAACCAGGGACGGAAGCGTGCTCGCGTGTCCAAATGAACAAAATTTTCTTATTCAGCGTTCTTTGGGTGAGGAATTTGTCCGATTCCAGCGATATCCTCCCCTTTCCGAAATTTTGGATGGAAGTGTTGCTGTCGCTAATTATGAACTTCGCTTCCGTTCCTACGAAAGCGAGCGCTATCGCAACTTCCTCCGCAGCCTCTATGTTGCAGCCTCGGATGGATGCCGCAGATACCGGCGGCCTTTAGCCATCGACTACTGAGGCTGGCGCTGCACCTGTTTTGCCACTCGCCGCATCGACATAGACGACTTCCTTCGCTTCCATGTTTTCTAACCTTCGCTGTAGAGCTTCGGCTCGTTTGGCCCTTCTTTCTACGTTAAATTTTGAATGGTTGTTTTTAAGGAAGGTGGGGACTGCCAAGGCGTTCCCGGTTTTCCTACTAACTTAGTCTTTGGTTTGGATCCCTCTGTCTGGCTTGAGTCCCACTTTTGCATGGTCCCCCTGCCCGTCTCGGTCGCACTTATTCTCTCTGACTGTAAGACTCGCACTGCCTCCGCGAATTGTGCCCACGTGTTTTGCACCCCGATTTCGAGGAGTCGCTCGGTCGGGGTGCCCATAGGCAGTCCTGGCGCCTTCTTAACGCATCTCCGGATTAGGAAGTCTAGTTTGCCTTTCTCAACGGCTTTGATGTCGAGGTAGGGCGTCGAGTAACTGATTTTATTTATTCTGTATGCCTGAATAAGTTTCAGCAAGTTTCTCTCCTTGAGGCCTTTACCTTTTGTCGCGGTCCTCCTCAAGAGTATGATGGTTTGCATCGCGTAGGTTTCTAATTTGTTCAGGACTTCTCCGTTATGCCCGTGCGATTGGATGACCATCCCCAGGATCCTGATATGTTTTACTTTTGGCACCGGTTTGCCCCCTAGCTTAATATGAAAGTATCCAATGTTTTTTGCAGCGAAGGTGTTTTGGATTGTATACGAACAACTCTGATTTTCGCGGTGAACACAAATACTCCTTTCGGCCGCATATTCGCCAATTATGATCGCGGTCCCTGCCTGCAGGCGTTTCTCCGCACTCGCATCGCTCCCCTGGTTACTCCAAACGTTGGTGTCGTCCGCATGCATGCTGAAATTTATCCCCTCGGTTTGGCTGAGTTTTCCAGGGAGGCCTCTCTTACCCAAGTTAAATAGGAAAGCGATAGCACTGAGCCCTGCGGTGTGCCTTTGATTCCTAACTCTATTGTGGGAGACTCCAAAGTTTGAAATCTCATGCAGGCTTTTCTGCCCGACAAGAGGACTTTGATGTATTTGTACGTTCGCTCCCCAACTCCGAGTCCTGCGAGCCCTTCGAGCATAGCCTCGTGCCTCACACTGTCGAAGGCCTTGGTGAGGTCTAGGCCCAGGACAACTATGGCGTCTTTCGATCGCGAATCTATGATATGTCTTAGTCGGAGCATCACGTCCTTCGTGCACAAGTGTGGTCGGAAGCTGACCATCTCGTGCGGCTACGGGTTGTTTTGCTCCATGAAGGACGTTAATCTCGTCTGAATTACGTGTTCCATCAGCTTCCCTATGCTTGAGGCTCGGGAAATTGGTCCAAAGAGTTCCAACGGGGGAGGGGGGGGGGTAGGTTTGCCCGGCTTGGCTATTAGTATTATGTTTGCCGTTTTCCATTTATCCGGTAACTGGTCCGTTTCCCAATCTTTTCCAATTTAGTCCGGTAGGAGACAAATGAATGCATCGTCCAGATTCCTTGATATTTTATTTGTGATCCCATTAGGACCCAGGGCAGATTCCGTGTTCACTCTTGCAATTTCAGCCCTCACCTGAGCCTTCGTGATGGGGCGTCAAGCGCCTTGTTGGGCGCCCCACCGTAGCTCGTGCGGGGATAGCATTGGGTATCCGCAGCGTATGTCTTTACTTATTCACAAACTCTGCGTCATCTCCTTCGAACGCGTGTCTGATTTTTGCCAATCTTATTCGCTACTGAGTTTTCGAATTTGTCGGGCCCGGCAGATTCCGGAACATGCTGCAGGTTTTGGAGAGATTCATGCCTCCCTCCATTTTGTCTCATCTGGTGCACCAGTTTTGTTCACACAATTTTATCGCGTAGCTCTCAATTCTTTGTTATGCCTCGCGATCCGTATTCTAAGCGTCTTGTTCCACTTTTGTTTTTTCAGGCTGCGTTCCATGCTTTCTTTGGCCTCCCACGTGGGCAGTAGTCGCTAATCCGCTATACCGAGCGCATCGTACTCCACTAGCGTCTTTGTCGCCTCCCCAACGCGGCGTTTGAGTGCCTCTGTCCAATCGTCAATGTTTTCGATCCGTTCTATTTGCACGCATCCCCTGATTTCGCTAAATTTGTCCCATTCCGTCGCAGCCGGTTGGCACGCCCTGCTCGTCTTAACGCCCACTTGGCCACCGCGGCGAGTCAAATTTTGAGCTAGAGTGCTCTTTTCGGCATAGCATTGTCTGCGGTGTAGTACGTCAGAATACAGCTGAGACGTGCTAACTAGCATGTTGATTAACTAGCACTGAAAAGCTATCTTTCCAAAGTAGGCTCCTAAATAATTGAGTGGCGTGTAGCCCAGCGTAAGTCGCATCATAGCAGCTTTAGAATTTCAAAAATTTGATCAACTCGGCGCTGAGGCCCAAAAAATTTTGGCCATTTCGACGAGTTGCCCACCACAGTTAGCTCTGCCAGCAACCTTCTCGAAAAAGCTTGTAGTTAGGGGAGGGGCAGCTAAAATTTGTTGGCTCTTAGCGCCGAGGGCAACAGCGTCTTCTAAGTTCTATAAACTGATACGGATATTACTTACGTTGGGCTATACGCCTCTTAAAAGTTTAGCATCCTAGCAGTAACAGTTAGGAAGTTAAGTGTTGAATACTAAAGTGCTAGCCTGCTAATTAGCACGTCTTACTTGTCTTCTGCTGTACTTTACCGCTTACAATGCTACGCCGAAAACAGCGCACCTCCAACTCAAAGAGCCTATTTTTAAACTTTTGCAGGGTCTTAGATGAAACACCCTCCATAGAGACTCACAGTGGTGAGCCTCTGTGAATGCGTAGCAGAGGTGGGCTTGACGTCAAGTTTGCTACCCGCCAGGAAGCCCAGCCGTGACGAGGCCTTTTTCGTGTGCTATTTTTGCACTAACGTAGCCGGGCTCCCCAGAGTGGCTTCTTGGGAAATGTGTAGCGTGCTTCACTGACAAGTGAGTGCATCACAGACATCACGAAGTAATAAAGTTAGTTTACTGCATAAAGGAACCGTAGTCCATTTCAGGGAGAAACGCAAACCACGTGTAGCGCGGAGTAGCCTGCCAGCTTTAAATCTTCATGTAGCTTGTTCTAAGTTTCCTACCATAGTTAGCTGGTCGACTTTAAGACACACTAAAGGCGAGCATTTAGTTAAGCTGGACTAGTTGGTTAGCGTTGGTGATAGCGAACAGGTTATTTTTGCCAAAAGTAGTCCTTTGATAAGCCAGAACATTGCGCAGAAACCCGTAGACGTGGCGGCAGCCCTCGCAGATCTATTCTGCTTCGCCGGGGGACGTGAATTCTTCGACGGCGTCAATTCGTTCATCACATCCTCATGCAACGCTGCGTGCCAGGCTGCGGCATTATCAGAAGGCAAGTGCTGTCTAAACATGAGGAAGCCACGAGGAAGCATAGTTAATACCAACAGTCTCATGCTTAATTAAAATCCAGCTATGAGGACGACGCGGACAGAAAGAGCAGACAAAAACACGAGCGCTAAGTCTTTGTCCTCACGTTGTGTGCCCTCAATCCTTTTGTAGTCGTTGTACGCATCAAGTTCAAAACAACAGGCTCTCAGTGGGATTCACGCTTGAAACCTTTCTTTTTATTTTGAATCTCAACGAACTCGAGTTAATGATATTGTAATTTGAGTCAAAAAGAATAAATGGGCGTGGGCAGGACATGTGACACGGAGTCTAGATAATCGATGGGCCTTTAGTGCAACGGACTGAATTTCCAAGAGAAGTAAAGCGTATCAGGAGATGTTAGGGAGTTTGGTAGGCGGAAAAGATTAGGAAATATGTAAGGATTAAGTGGCCGTAGCTGGCACAGGAAGAGCCTAATGGGAAATCAATGGGAGAGGTATTCGCCTTGCACTTGACGTTGTTGGCTGAGGACAATGATGATGAGCTGAGGATTGTGGGCGCAAATCGTAATAAAAAGATGCAGATAATTGCCTGGTTTATATAATTCACATGTATCAAAAGACAAATATTGCCGCATTATTTCCCACATTACCATATAATAAACGGCCAGCTGATGAGAAGCACAGTCATATTTATTAAAATTTGATTGCCCCACCCTGCGCTGAAAAATAAGGCAGTGCACGGGGCAAAATGAGACGCGCTTCATAAATCCAGATACACATAATCTTGCAACAATGGCTCATGAATTTGGCTTGCTGCACGTCTAGACAATCTATGGGACCCTAATCGATTGACACTGTACCCAGACCGAACCCGGCATTATTTTGTTCCAACGCCCACTACAGCCTAGGCACTTAACAGCAGCGCTCTGCGTTCAGTGCCCTCATCTGGAGTAGCATGCCATGTTAACCACCAGGCAGACCTCTCCTGTAATCATTAAAACGCCTCTCTCTCTCTCTGGCAACCTGGTACTTTCTTGTTGGGTACGGATTAGTCTACATTTCTTTCCTTTCTTAGTGTCACAGCTGTTGGTCTTTCACTCAGCCTTGCAGAATGAGTATGCAATTTGGTTCAATTAATTTGGTTCGATTAAAAATTGGCAGTGGCTTAACTTGGCTAACCCGGGAATTCGGCGAAAAGCAAGCAAGCTTGCTAAGCGTCTTAGGCTCGTCCATCGCAGCACCGTTACACGCTCGCGACAGCCGTTCTATAATATACACACACGACCACAAGGCTATGACGTGGTAACACATGGTATTACGACAACCCCACCGGATTCATCACGTGCCGTCGCATCACCCGATCGGATGTTCTTAAGGTCCATGGTCAACTCAAAGGTCACCCAAAGTCAACGGTCAACTAAAGGTCATAGGTCAAGGTCAGGGATCAAGAGTTCGACGCCAAAACTGTACCACATATGGTCATGCACGGCCATCCTTTGTTGGGCTGCATACCCGAAGACTGCTTTACCTAGCGCAGTGAAGCTTTTCACTTCAATAAGCGTTCTATTTCCGTGTTGCCTTGGCTGGCCCTTGTCATTTGTTATTGGCCCATCTTTATCGCTCAGAGTGCGCATTTTGGCTTATAGACGCCTAGGTAGATTGCTTGAAATCTTTCGGAGCCTGAGTGCTTGTTTGTGTTTGTTAGTATTCTTCCCAGTGCAGTTTATCTCTCCTTGGCTAGTTCTTTCTCTGGTGGTGCGAATTGTTTTCTGTCCAGCCTGTAGTGCTTGTGGATTTCCGAGTAATTGGTCAGCAGGCTTGAGCTCTTGTGCTCGTCCCTGTGTTGGGATGCCTGGGGTTGGAGTCTTCGACTTGTGGCGTGTGCTCGTTCGTTCCCCTATGCAAACTGATGCCCTTGTGCTCACATGCGCTTTGCTTGTCTTTGGGCTTGCTTGATGTCTTTGAGGATCCTAATAGATGCCTGCCCTTTTTTTCCGCTTATGTAGTTCATGCATGTTCCTTGCAAATCGCAAGGCCAATAGTCCAGACTGCATCGCATCAGCAAGCCCTCGTCTGTGTTGTTTACGTGTGAGAGCGTCTATCTTTATGAATGACCGGTACTGGGTGGCTTTTAAAGTGCGATTTCATCGGTATTTCTTCCTTTGGTGTTTCTTCCTTTGCACACTAAAGCTGCCACTTTATAGGGGTATTAGTGCCGTCATTTGTGTTCCCTTCACTTCGTCCCATTGCCTCTACCCTGCCTCTTGAGAAGTACATTCGGACCAGTACGATTCTGGCAATCGGTGATCTTGTGGACTACTCTCTTGCGTGACTGTCTGAAGGCACTACAATATTTGGAACACTGCAAACAGCGCGTGAGACCGTAGAGCGCGAAACCGTTTGAACTTAAAGTTTTCTTGTAACCACTTTCTGTAGCCCATTATTTTCGCGAACATTTCGTGAATGTGTCTAAAGCTTTGTGCATAGTTTCTTAAGTGCAGCATTCCATCCGTGAATTAACGCCAAGGCCGAGAACAGAGCTTTAACATTCTACCCCCCCCCCCCCCCCTGTGTGAGTGAGACTCATTGTAGCACTCGTTGTATAAGAAATTCTCTCTTTTAACTTCTTTCTGACTATACTAAGATTTAGATGAGTTATGTTGGTACGATCTACTAGACTATACTACGGCTATAGGCCGCGAGGTTACCGCAAAAGCGAACGTCGTTTCATTCTCCGTCATTGCTCAAAGCGTCGCGTTTAGGCGGCGGCGGCGGCGGTGGCTGATGTCGAATGTTTTTGTGCTGTCAAACCACAATCGCTTCATTTAACTTACCGAGACATAGGAAAGATTCCTCTTCAGAAAATATAAAGAACACCTTGTATTTGCAATTCTTTTCCATGACTGCCTACCTCGGGTGACTACTTCAGGAATGGGTCGTGTGTTCCAATGCGTGTGTGCTAGCGGCGCGTGCGAGGGTACAGCGCCCGCTACTGGTTCCCGCGTTGTAGCCGTCGGCGTAACCGGTTCTCAAAGAAGCAGAGCGAAACTCTGCTTGGAAGGTGGCTGCCTCGGGAAGATCTCGGAGGGTGGCTACCAGCGGAACACGCCACTTGGCAGCTGTGAGCAGGCGATCTCAAATTTCACATCGCCGGCTATCACAATATTCGCAAAACTTTTTCTTTGTAAGGGAAAGCCTATTGCATCCCTAATCTTTCCAGCGCCTCCCGAATACGTCTCAACTTACTTTGGCTGTCTCTCACACGCTTTGTCGACGGGCGGTTGTGGAGGTACCCGCATATGAACTACGTATTTAATTTACACATTTTAAAGACACAGTACTAGGCATGGTGAACTGTACGACCACAAATACGAGAATATATATAGAGCTGCAGAACTGAAGAAGATAACGTTAGAGAGGAGGGGCTGGTAGACCTAGAGATGCCGCTAAAATGATGAAATTAACAGTGTTAAAACCCAGAGAACTTCCTTCAATTTTGCGTTTGGCGCTGCCGAATGTAAGAAAAGCAACACTTTTCAATGGAACACAGCAAGACCGGATCATCGCTGGCTATGAAGCGGCCGGTGAATTGTTCGTTCCTGAATAAAACGTTCTCTTGGGCGAGCTCGTTCATGGTTGAAAAGGAATGCTTTGAGCACAAAACAACTATTAAAGGACGGGGACAAAACATGAGATTAAAGAGCGCTCTTTAGTCTTGTGCACTGTCCTGGACCTTGCTTAGTTGTTTTGAGCTAAATGTATCTGTTTTGAACGTTCGTTTCTCATCCACAGGGACGATGAAAAAAATTGCAGAGTGCTTGTGTTCTGCTGCGTAAGGCACTAAACTCAGTGAAAGCTGCCACCGTGCTGCTGCCTGTCTTTAGCCAACCCAGAAAACTCGCATTGAAGTCTAAGACCTACGGACTCTGTGGCAACATAGGCTGCCACAACGGGGGAAATTAAGGGCGCAGGGTCAAGTGGGGCGCGCAGTTCCCGTAACCAGATGCTGATGGTTTATGCCACGGAATACACCTGGATTGATCCATGTTACAGTTTTCTCTGTAAAAGGACGAGGGACCGTGAAAGAGATTCTGAAACAGAACACTTCTCCCGTAGGCCGTAGGGACAGGAACAGGGATGGTTCCCCCCTCCATTCCATTGCACATTCTTTGCCAGTGGAGTTTTCGATAAATGAATTTTTCGTACTACTCCGTAGCGGGTGCTGCCATTTTGAAAACACGTTTTCTTGATTGGATAAGTGCTTTCTTTGATTGAAGGAAGAACATGCTCCAGACGGACCGCCATTCGGAGCCAGCAATAGGAATGGCGATCCAGTGTGTATATATATATATATATATATATATATATATATATATATATATATATATATATATATATATATATATATATATATATATATATATATATATATGCATGTGTGCTAGCGCTTGCGGGCACAGCGCCCGCTACTGGTTCCCGCGTTGTAGCCGTCGGCGTAACCGGTTGTCCAAGAAGCAGAGCGAAACTCTGCTTGGAAGGTGACTGCCTCGGGAAGATTTCGGAGGGTATTTATATATATATATATATAAAGTTCATGGGGTTTAACGTCCCATAGTAACTCAGGCTATGAGGGACGCTGTAGTGAAGGGCTCCAGAAATTTCGGCCGCCTGAGGTTGTTTAATGTGCATTGACAGCGCACTGTACACGGGCCTTTAGAATTTCGCCTCACACATATGTACCGATATTTTTCAAGAGTGATTTGTCTGCGCTGGGGTTTCCCCTTTTATAGGGAAAGGATAGACACAGAACATGTTAGCGAGAAAAACGGATAGCTAACACAGGAATAAGTAAGTAGATATCAAAAAATTAATGCAAGCAAAGATAAAAAAAATAAACATTGGTAGAAAAAAGTGGAAATAGAGCGTGGGAGCCGCACGAAAAAAAGTGCAAGTGCGAAGAACATGTAAGCAGCAGAGAAGTGCAATGTCTAGACGCGAGCCCTGCTTTGTTAAGTGTCTGCATGCTTGTTTATTAACAAGCATGTCAAGCTGAGCGGAGATGGGCGACAGCGTGCGTGGCAGTGTAGCAGCTACCTTTGCGGAAGAATGTGGAGCTTCGTCGCTATTCCTGCTCAGTAGGGAAGGGGGGGGGGGGTAAGAATATTGAATTTAATTGGCTGTTGGGGAAAATAAATGGCGCAGTATCTGTCTCACATATCGGCGGACACCTGAACCGCGCCGTAATGGAAGGGATAAAGGAGGAAGCGTAAGAAGAAAGGAAGAAAGAGGTGCCGTAGTGCAGGGCTCCGCAGTGATTTCGACCACCTGGGAATCTTTAATGTGCACTGACATCACAAAGCACACGGGCGCCTTAGCCTTTCGGGCACCTTATACTCCTGCCACACTAGCAAATTTAATGTCATTCGTTTCGAATGACATTCGCACCTAATGCGATTAACCTGCTGCTACACGGGAACATTTAATGTCATTAGGTTCGAATGACATTCGCTATCGAATGAGTTCACGAAACTCATTCGCATTCGATGTCGAACCGAATGTGTACTCTGGACACCATACGCGCAGCAGAAACAAGCGACGCGAAAAAATAGTGTGCGCACTGTCAAAGTTAGAAATTGGTATTTAGTTCTGCTATTATTATTATTGTTGTTATTATTGCTATTATTATTATTATTATTATTATTATTATTATTATTATTATTATTATTATTATTATTATTATTATTATTATTATTATTATTATTATTATTATTATTATTATTATTATTATTATTATTATTATTGTTGTTGTTGTTGTTATTTAGTTCTGCTAAAAAATGTTAATTTTGTTGCGAACTTCTCCACATTTGTAGCTGTCATGGATAGCTATTACTCTCGGTCCCAGCAGCAGCCAACGGCAGCAGCCTACCGTGAAGCAGGGCCTTTCCCGCGACCGCCCATCATTTTGGGTTGCGTGTTTCTTTCTGGTTGGCGTTACATGTTCGTTTAGCTCGGAAGTACTTAAAGATGTCCCTGAGCACTTCCCCTTTCAGAAGTCATATTCACGCTCCACGCATCGCCGCGCGCCACCGTGTCAGCGATTTTGTTTGTTTACATTTTTCGGATTTGTGGCTGAGTTTGTACTTGGCTTGGCTTTTGATGGCTGAAGTGTCGCAGAATGGCCAGAAATAATATTTTAAGCTTGTAATATTGCACAGAAATGTTCTCACCTGCTTTTAAAACACTACCCAACAATTTGTAACATACTTTATGCGCACTGATGTGTTGGAATTGTACTATTTTTTTCCCTGATCGTCACTGCCATCATTTTCGAATGACATTATTTTTTACCGTGTAGCACCGAAAGACACCTAATGACATTCGATTGGAATGACATTAAATTTGCTAGTGTGACAGGGGTATTAGTTTCGGACCCGGTTAGTCCGGATCAGTAGAGTGAAATGAAAATTGGTTTTAAGGAAAAGAAATGACGCCTGTCTCACATATATCAATGGACACCCAAACCGCGCCGTAAGGGAACGAATATTTCCGACGCGCGGTGCCGACAACTACAACTGCGCGTTCCGGTAAACATGAGGTTTGCAGCTGCTTTGAAAGAGGTTGAGATCATTCGAAGCCCTCTTGTGAAGTGCAAACTGCATGATGTATGACAACGGCTCCTGTAAACAATGCGAAGCACGTTTCTTCTCCCCACTTGTGTTTCCGGCTAAAGATTACGGTAGCGTTTTCTTGTCATTGTCTAAGCAAAAAACGCCAGGATAAAAATTGAATGCCAACAGCATAGCTTCGCTGTCCAACCACCTTCACAGCGTGGATTGTAGCAACAATTGTTACAGCGAAGCTGGATACCTCTACCGTCTAACCACCATTTATGGTTCATGCATTGATTTAACCTTAGCAAAGAATATCTCTACAGTTGTAACTGAAAATCTCGGTGTATATAATACTAGTCATAAAGCAGTCGTGAATGTCGTTGTGAAGTAATAAAGTGTAATATAGGTACATTTCACTAGTGTCTGTTTTACATCTTTTTAGAGCCACGTGTGTGCATTTTCAAGTGATGTCGCAATGGATAATTGGGTGTCATTTTACAGCTTTGCTGTCCAACCACTTTCACAGCGTGGATCAGAGCCACATTTTTTTGTGCGCCGCAAATCATCTAGACGGTCTTGCCAGCTGTCGATGAGAGCGGCTGTCTCACGCTCGCTCGACAGTTTGCGCCGCGACGAGCAGGAGGACGCCATATTTGTTTACACTGACGGTGAAGCTTGGAGCGTGGTGTTGAGATTATTTTAAAATATGTTTTCGTATAAGCAGGCATAACGCCTAAAACCATCTGTCTTGCATTTTAATAAATTACAGTACTAACACTTGTGGATCTGTTTTGTTAACTATTGCTCATTTTATAGCTTAGTGAGAGCGAGAATGCTTTCGATTGTGCTTGGAACCTCAAGCACTCTTGAGAAATCGGCATCGAGTGATGCAGAATCGCTCTCGATTGCACTTGAAAGTGGTCTTGAGACAATTTTCGATCAAGATTGAGTTCGATGAGCATTGACTCAATGATGATCGAAAGTGCTCTTGTGACAGGGGTATTATGCTGCGCTTATGAGTTCGCGTGATAGCGTACGCCGTTTGGTGCGCCATCCCATCTGATGCGACTCTTTAGGTTCTTTTACTCATCTGCTTTCCATTCTGAGCAGTCTGACATATTTGAACGCAGTTTTCATTGTTAAGAGTACTGCCCCAACAAAAAAAAGAAGGAAAAATTGTCTAAAGCAGTGGCATAGGAAAATAATGCACCCGCCGCTGGGTGAGCCACTTAAGTTGAGAAAGAACGGCGTTCAGAGACCAGGCGAGCGGACAAGCTTCACATGCGCTCTGCAAACTTTGACCTTTACGACCGCATTTACTCATCCCAGCCATCTGAAACTAGTGCCATCAGCCTCCGCTTCTCGCCAGGAACCTGCCGATACCAACCTTTCCTGATTTGGACCACCACATTAAGAGGCAAGTCCATATCTTTTCATCACCCGCTGCGCTGAGGCTAAGCCTCGCGGCGCAGCAGCCACCTGTACCGAACGCCGCTAGAGATGCAGCTTCGCGCTCGGGCCAGCGGCGCGTCGGCGCCACGACGGCGGCATGAAACCCATTGTAGACAGGTGGCGTGTAACGCTGCTGGCCGCTAGTGTTCCTGTATATGATCCCGCATATACAGGAACACTACTGGCCACCCTCCGAGATCTTCCCCAGGCAGCCACTTTCCAGGTGGCGTTTCGCGCTGCTACTTAGACAACCGGTTACGCCAACGACTACGATGCGGGAGCCAGGAATTAACGCTGTGCACTAAAAACGCACGCGCAT